>CAUYPK010080460.1:0-18479 GCA_963574355.1 Loris lydekkerianus
CTCAGCGGGGTTGATGTGTGTCCTTCAACCTTCTCTCTTGGTGCAGCTCTAATCCACCAGGTTACTTGCTAAATTTCTGTCCTTTAACTCTCCTTCTGGATGGGAGCCTCTGTGGAAAGCTGGCTTCAGTCAGCCATCTTGGCTCTGCCCCTGGTTGAGTTTCTTATAGCCTAGGATGAAGGAGGGTAGAGGAAGGAGAAAAAAAGGGAGGAGGATGGGCCAATAGAGAGAGGATTAGTAGGGGGACCACAACTATGGAGCATATTGTAAGTACAAGTTGGACCTATCAGGTGTAGAAATAAAAAAAAAATTAAATATGTAATAAATAAATAAATATTTGCTTAGAAAAAAAGATGGTTGAGTTTCAAGGGGCAGGATCTCGTAATTAAAAAAAAAAAAAAGGCAACACCTGTGCCTCAGTGAGTAGGGTGCTGGCCCCATATACTGAGGGTGGTGGGTTCAAGTCCGACCCCAGACAAACCGCAATAAAAAAGTAGCCAGGTATTGTGGCAGGCACCGGTAGCCCCAGCTACTCGGGAGGCTGAGGCAA
Source organism: Loris lydekkerianus (assembly GCA_963574355.1). Taxonomy (NCBI): domain Eukaryota; kingdom Metazoa; phylum Chordata; class Mammalia; order Primates; family Lorisidae; genus Loris; species Loris lydekkerianus. Next base: position 551 of record CAUYPK010080460.1, read on the forward strand.
AAGAATCACCTAAGCCCAAGAGCTGGAGGTTGCTGTGAGCTGTGATGCCACAGCACTCTACTGAGGGCAACAAAGTGCCCTCAGCACTTTACTGAGGGCAACAAAAGATGTCACAGCACTCTACTGAGGGCAACAAAGTTAAAAACAAACAAACAAACAGGGAGCCCTACTCTAAATGATGGGTTCCCTTATATTCTGACACATGCAGTATTTTAAGAATAAGTCCTGCACAACTTGACATGTAGGCAGGATGATGGATGAGGGAGAAGGATAAGTTGGGTAAGTAGTGGGTGGTGCTATCACCTGAACTAGTCAATGGCAAAGGCACAGGTTTGCAGGGGGTAGGGTGGATAAAAGGATATTAAAATTTCAATGTTAGCCATGTTGAGTTGTGATGCCTGTGGGGGCAGACAGAAGATTTTTAGATATAAAATTGGTTAAGGAAATATGGAAGTTTGCTTTTATTTGAACCACAGCAAGGAAGGCAGCAGTGGAAACTGGAACAAATGAGAAAAATCACAGACTATATGAGCATGACAATGATACTGGAGAGACTACACAACCACAGGGTTTTATGTGAGGGCATGTTAACCAAGGTACCCACAACGTGTGGCATAGTGGAATAAAGTGGTCTCAAGGTTTCTAACAGTCCCAATGTGAAGGCACTCACTAACAACATGAGCTAAGGCTCCACCATAGTCAAAACCTGGTATGGTCAGCAATGTGGTCTGCAGCCTAAGTGAGGCTAGAAGGGGTCAAAAACCCATATAAAAGAATTAAGCCTGCTCAAGCCCTAAGTTTCTCAGCTCTCAAAATAGAAGTCTGAAGAAAGAAGTGAATGGTGTACGCACACCAACATTTATAGTGCAGGCTTAATTATAGCTATAGACTGACTGTCTCCCCTCAAATTTATATGTTATAAAGCCCTACCCCAAAATGTGATGCTATTAGGAGTTAGGGCCTTTGGAATGTGATTACATTTGGATTAGGTCATGAGAGTTGAGCCCTTATGATGAGATTAGTGTTCTTATAAGAAAGAGGAATTAGCCAGGTACAGTGGCAAGCACCAGTAGTCCCAGCTGTTCTGGTGGGAGGATTGCTTGGGAAGTTTAAGGCTGGCTGGGCAATACAGAGAAGCTCAAAAACAGGAGAAAGAGACACCAGCTCCTCCTCTCTGTGCCATGTGAGGACACAGCAGAAGAAATTGAAGGTGGTGATCTGCAAGAACTGAATCTGCCAGCACCTTGATCTTGGACTTTCCACCCTCCAAAACTGTGAGAAATAAATTTCTGTTCTTTGAGCCATCCAGTTTATGGTATTTTGTTATGGGAGCCATAGAAAACTAAGATAATTATGCTTCAGAAGAATTGTTTAGCTAGAAGAATTTTCATTCTGCACCTTAAAGGTGTTGGGGCATTGCCATTGTTGAAGAACAGCACCAGGAACTTGGTATTACTAGCAGCAAATGTTAGTCTGTGCCCCACTATGACACTCAACACTGCATCTGTGAGGGGAGCAATGATACCTGCCCTGCCCCACCCTTCCCTGCCACCAGGGTAGAAGGAAAGCCTGCTTCTTGCCTTCATTTTGGGCTGGTCAAAGCCATAGAAGCACCATAACCTGGTTATGGAACTTGCTGTCCCTGGCACTGTCCCTGAGGTCACTGGTCCTCCAGACAGACATAAGCATCTTCTCTTTCCACAAGCATTTGTTCTACTGGGCCTCCAAGCAGGAGGGTGGGCACGTGGTGGCTTCCTGGCTTGGAAACTGGCCATTATGAGCAGCAGATCATCTTGCCTTCCATTAAGTGTGTGATTACAGCCAGATGCTGTGGTGATGGGCATCGGCTCCCTATAATCACTGTAATTATGATCCTGGTGTTTCTTCAGCTCAATATGCTCTCAACTTCAGAAGTCAGAAGAAATTTGGAAGAATTGCTTATTAGAGGCTGCAATCAAATGGAGGAGGAGGATTTTTTTTAAGAAGGGGGAAATTCCTGTCTGACATCTTGGCTTCTGCACAGCCTGCACTGACACCCTGTGGTGCGGTCCTGGGTCCAGAATGAACACGACTCCCTCCTCTCTGCTTGGCCCCACCCGCCTCCCCTTCTGGTTCCCTCTCTAAGAAAAACAAGCACCTGCTTGCCCATCAGCTCACATCCCCCGGCGGTAGGGGCTTGCTGAGAAAGACACCTCCCCTGCCCACTTGGGCAACGTTCTTGGAATACCCAGGAGGAGGTCACTGGAAGCTAAAATTGGCTGCTTGCTGCGATGACTAAGAGCCACCTGGGCCTGCCATTCTTATGGGCCCATCTATTTGTGGAATATGGAGCTGTTTGGGGTATATTTGTGCACTAAGTCTTTACACATGGGAGCACATTGAAAAGAGCTGGAAATTCAGTTTTTGAGGAAATATGTAATATTAGTCTGCTATGGCTGCCATCAATTCCACACACTGGGTGCCTGAAACAGTAGAAATGTGTTGCCTCATAGTTCTGGAGGTTACCAGTCCAACATCAAGGTGCTGGCAGGGTCAGTTTCTTTTGGGACTGTGAGGAGGAAGGATCTGTTCTAGGCCTCCCTCCTTGACTTGCCAATGGCCATTTTCTCCTTGTACATCTTGACGATATCATATCATTGTCCCTCTATGTGTCCTTCTCTTCTCATGGTGTTTTTAAGGACAACAGTCACATTGGATTAGGGGTCCACCGCCCTGCACTACAACTTCATCTTAACTAATTATATTTGCAAAAACCTTGCTTCTAAATAAAGTCACATCCAGAGGTAGTGGAGGTTAGAGCTTCAACACATACATGTGTGAACATAATTCAACCTGTCACATATGTGTTGTGAGCGTAGTGTATGACCGGCACTATGCTGAATTCTAGGAATACACTCTTGAACAAAAAAGCCAGTACCTGCTCTCCCAGAGGCCATTGAGGGTACAGAAAGTAAAGAGAAAATTTACATAATCAAAAAGTGGCTAATGCTGCGATAGGGCCCCAGGAGGGAGGTGGGAGAACATAGGAAGAGAAACCACCTCTCCATGGAGGTGAGGAAGGACATCCTGAGGAAGTGAGCTGAAGTCTGACGGGTGAGAGATTTCCTGGGAAAGGGGGGGTGGGGCAGACAGATATTCCAGGTGGAGGCAACAAAAAGCACAAAGACCAGGGGAGAGGGACGGTGGCATGCTGAGAGGTTGGTGTATAGTGCATGTGAGCGTGTCCTAGGGGTTAAGGTGAGGAGGAAAGGGCCATTGAGAGAGGCAATGCCGGAAGGATGTGGGATGCAGGCCCTTATCAGCCCACTGAGGAGTTTAGTACATAAACCTGAGCGTACTTGGGAGCCACTGAAGAAGGTCATTCAGGACATGACACAGTCAAATTTGTGATTTAGGATATTCCCACTTGCTGCAGGCTGGAGAGGAGTAGAATAAGGAGGAGAGACCAATTAGAGGACATTCCTAAGGTCCAGATGAGAGAAGGCTGTGCTCTGAGCTGGGGGGGAGCAGGACTTCACTTGCGCTGCTCTTACAGATCCCCGCCCCGCTTTTCCGCACACCCAAGGCTTCCACCCTTGCCCTGTAGTCATTTCACATGTTTGTGTGATGGTTTGATACTCACCTCCTCTCCCTTGTCATTTTATCTTTCAAATATTTACTTCGTATTTTCCGTGTGCCAGGCACAGAGTGCCTTAGAAATGTTAATTTGTTGTGTGTTAAAAAGTTACTATGAAGGAGATGCTGTTATTATTTCCTTGTACAGAGGGAGACAGGGCAATGTCCTGGCTAACAGGAGGCTGCACCAGGATCTGTCCCTGGCTGTCTGGCTTTACCATTCATATTCTCAACTGTGACCCCACAGTGCCACTTACAACCAGGCTGTCATTTTATCATCATACCCAGCAGAACACCTGGAATGTTATAAGTCCTCAATAAATACCTGTCAAATGAACATTGGTGATGGCTAGATATGGATAGTCAAATGGCAGGTGGGTTGGAGGAAGGGTGTTAAATATGAATTCCCGAACTTTCAGCTTGGTTGGGAGGTGAGGATATTCATTGAGTAGGGAAACTGTCACTAGGGAAGGAAGAGGGAATGAACCTTAAAAATCTACAACAGTGACTGTCACCTGGAGGGGCAAACTGGAGCAGCTAGATGGGGTACAGCCACCCCCAGTAGATTCATGTCACCCGCCACCCCGGTGAGAATAACAGCAGTAAGAAAAGCTTTAGGCTTTAAACTGTAACAGCTGAATAATGGCTATTAGCTTTGGACTCTAGGCATTTTTATGAGATCTTAGTTCCAGGGCTTGAGGTTTGGCAAAAAGAACATATTATTCACACACAACACAACTGTATTAAAATAGTATTAAGCATCTGGCATATGCTGAGAAAACCTAGGAAATTCAGAATTATGGTGAGAAGCCTGTCCTGAGTTCACCCCAACACTACGCCTGGTGCTGCTCCTTTTGCATTAAATGCAGAGAAAAAGATCCCCACAGGGAAGACAGAGCCGCACTGGGGAAATGTGAAGCAGGCCAGGTAAGGGGAAGAGAATGGAAAGGAGGAGGACATGGGGAAGGGACAGTGGGGTAGCGGCCCTGGTGCCCTCACCCGGCCGCTGTGTGGTGTATGGTGGTGCAGGCTCTGCACACTGGCCCGGCGTCCTCTCCCGATCCACAGCCTGGAAAAACCTGTCAGCACCATGCTCTGGCTCCACTGGTCTGAGACTCCCTCCTAGAAGCTGAGGGATTTGCCACATGTACACATGTGCCCATGGGGTGGAAACTTCATTCACATCTTCATCCCTCTTCAGACTTTGGACACGAGGAAAATTAATTAGTAGATACTTTGCTCCTCAATGAACTTTCGTTTCCTTCAAAGGAACTGAAGAGAAATTCTTTCTGGTCACACATCAATAGTGGGTGAACAAAAATTGCTGACTGTGTTTAAACACAGCAACACGGCTGGCTGTCCTCTGAGGGACTGCTCTGTGGGGGAAGGTCAGAAATTTTGATTTGAAGTTTCAGTGAGAGTTGGAGAAAGAAGTGAGAAAAAGGAATGCCCTTCTCTTGACAAAAAAAAAAAAAAAAAAAAAAAAAAGACTTCTCCTTTTGAGATAAGGGGTAACCATTTGTTCTAATTATTTGTAGTAAAATCAATAATCGGTTCTTTGGGTACATTTGGGGAAGACATTTCTGTAATTCCAGAAGTCATCAGGGTAGGTTTCAATAAGAACTTCCCCTAGCCTTTGGAAATAATCCAAGAGCTTGAAAACCAGGCCCATTCATTTTAAATATGATGAATGCTACCCCCCATATAACCCACTTCAAGATAGCAAAATACAGTCTCATGCGGGTGGTGCTGTCTTGGTTTAGCCTAAGGGGGCAGGAAAGTGACACAACTACCCATATAAGAACCCCAGAGAGCTTCCATAAAATAAAAATAAAATGTAACGTCAAGTCCATGAAGTTATTGCCCTCTTCCTTTCAGATTTCTTAAATGTTTTACCCTCTCAATCTCTCAGTGATTAAAAAAAGAACTCTTGTCTCTTTGCCCTCCATTTGCTGTACACCAGAATAATAACCAAAGTGAATGAGTTCACTTAGCTCTTCTAATTACCTATGAGGTAGCTACTCTTTTTCTTCCTACTGATAACATGATGATGTTATTTATCATTGTGATACATAATGATGTTAGGCTACTTGACCAGGGACACACAAGCCGTTAAGTGGGGCAGCTGGACTTGAACCCCCAGGTGTTGGCTTCCAGAGGCTGTGCTAACCACACATTGAGTTCTCACCCACCTCTGATGTAAGCTGAGCCTTGGCCATCCACCTGCTCCCCCCAAGGCCCGAGTGGCCTGTTAAAACCAGCTGGGAGACTCCAGAGCTGTAGGGCTCCTGGGTCCTGCAGAATTCCCCATCTTAGTAGGAGAAACTCAACCAAAGGTCAGAAAAAGCAGTTGTGTGCATTTCTAAATTGTTCAAAATGGCTCTAAAACATCATGTCTTCCTGAAAGTAAATTGAAGGCCTGTTTCATTCACGCCTCTTCTTAAGTGGAAAAACTAAGAGGGTTCTATGCTGCCAGGTAAAAGCTGTGCTGTGGATAAGATGTAGGGAGACTCAGGCTTTAGGAAATGATCTGGCAATCACTTTTCCAATGTGCTACAAAACGTTAATAATTTTGAGTAAAGTGGCCAAAAAATGCTTTGAAGTACAGAACAGCTGGAAGTTGAAAGAAAGTCATTTTGTGTGCCCCTTCTGACCTGTCACTTAGCAAAGCAGGGACAACCTTGGCTGTGCTGTGGAGTGCTGCTATTTAGATGTCACCACCATGACTCCACGACACTGCATCAGAGGCCACCCGTGACACTTCCTTTTTTTGTTTGGAAGAAAGAGACACTTGAGAGATCATTCAAATAAAATGCTGGAGGGGGGGCGGGCAGTGTGAACGTGGTTGATAACGAGCAAAGAGAGAAATCCAGGACACGGTGACATCAGCAGAACCGTGCATCTCAAAGCCAGGGACAGACTGCGCTGGCAGATTTCTTGGTGCAATAGATAATTCTGCTCTGCCTGGGATCTTTATTGAGCAGTCTTGATAAGCATTATTAACTGTGACTTCACTCTAAGTTTGAAGGAAAACACAAGTATTTGTCGTGTTTCTTGGCAGCACCTTTTGACAAAAAGATGCATATGTCTTTAGTTTTACACTAGGTGTTTTCACTGGGCTCTTTGTTAAATTGAAACACCCTTTCTGGAGGTTGGATTTTGAGCCTTTTCACACCTTCCCTGTCCCTGGGCTCCTCTCTGCCTGCACACACAGAGCGTAAACCCACTCACCCTGGTAAAGACTCGCCCAGCCCGGATCCCCGCAGGACAGAACCAGGGACCCTCCAGTGGACAAACTCAGAAAGTCTGAGCCTGTCCAGCTGCCGCCCTTGCAGGAAGTTTTCCGTCTGGATCATCCTCCTTGGTTTCTTTCCTTCTTGTTTTCTACTTGAGTTGTTGATACGCAGCAAGGAGAAAATGACAGAAGAAACATCTGAGCCACAGGCCCAGGGGTGGTAGGAAATGAAAATGATTTATAGGGTTTTCTGGCTCCCCTTCTCTCTCCCTTCCTGCTTTGGGTAGCGCAACTTCCCACAGGTATGGGCACAGCAAACTATGTGGCCCTGTTGTATCATGTAATCAAATAACACTGAGTCAGGTGGAGTTACGAAACCTCAAGGTTCAGAAAATCAGGTAGAGGATGTGGAGGTTTAGTTTTACACTAGGTGTCTGCCTCTGAGGTCACTGGGTCCATCCCCCTGGCACCAGTAGGGCTGAGGCAGTCACCTCATGATCAGCCTCTCCTGGAAATTACTACACCCACACAAACGTTTGGGTTCCATGGAAACACCAGAAGTGTGGTCCAGTCCAGGAGCCGGGGATTAGGAGCTGAGCATCTCAACTGGGTTGGCCCTGCCACTGACTTTCTGTGTTGTCAGTTTACAACAACCTGACACCAAGGCTCTGCCTTTGGAAATGCCAAAGAGCAAGTCCCCAGGGGATCTTGTAAAAACTCTGCATTTGCTTAGAAAGGATGAGACAACTAACCCTATTATTCTATGATTCTGCTGCTCTGCTAAAAGGCTTCAGAGTCTTTTGTTAGTTCTGTGGGACGAGAGGTTGGCAGAGAGGGCCTCTGAAGTCCTTCCAGCCCTGGGATTCACAGTAGTGAGTGACCGCGTGAAGGACCCAGGAGTTGCACGCTGTCATTACTGGAGAGCACAGGCCATTCTGAATGAATGCACTCTTATTGGGAATTTTAAAATTTAGGCAGTGGGCCCATGTGACTTTATTGGTTTTCTCAGGGAAAAAAAAACTACCTTTCTGAAGATGACAGCAGGTACATTTAATAAAAGACCCAGGTGGCTTCTGATATAAGTTAATAAAGTAAGAAAATTTTTGAAAAGGAAAACAACATCACTGAGTTTATCTCTCAGATGCCTAAGAATCTGATCAGGAACCATGCTTGCCTATCCCCTTCCTTCCTGCCAACACACTAAAGTAAAAGTAGCTTTCTGAGAAAAGGATTTCAGCCAAATGCAAATTCGTACGCCAGGGTGCCATCTGAGAGTGGCAGCTCCGAGGACATGTCCGGCAGGCATAACTGTGAAGGGTGGCAGAAGGGAGGGGCTTCTGGAAAGGGTTTCCGAGCGAGGTGAGTTTTGACTCTCGCTTTAAGAGAGACCAGTAGAGCAGTCAGTAGAGGGAGAGAGAGCAAGTCACAATGGGATGAGGGTGAGAGCCAGCAGGCTGATGCAGAAAGCTCCCTGGGATGAGAAAATTTCACCTTTTCAGCTCTGCAAAAGCAAGTCATGTGAATCCCATAAGAAGCACGGATTTATAATTCAGTAGGGACCATCGTGCAAAAACCATAAACTTTTTATAGTTTTGGTTTCTGTTGCCTTTGTTCTTCCTCTTAAGACATTGGTGTGGCAGCCACTACGTGTGCGACCAGTGGGCCCACACTCCTCTGTGCCAGGGGTTCCTCCAGCAGCTGGTGTAAGACCTTGGAAAACATGGGAATGTCCCTACTGCCATGGAGACAAAAAGATAGCAAGTCAGTCAACAAAGACCAGGGCTGAGGGCGATTAGCATTTCAGAAAAAGATAATACATTGTGTGATGAAGTGACAGGAGGGAGTAACATTCAAAAGGGGAACTAGAAAAGACCACTCTGAGGTTGTGACTGTGAACAGACGCCTATGTGACAAGCAGCAGCCATTCTTGCAAAGTGAAATGTGTATTCCAGGCAAAGGGAAAAGTATAAAGGCCCTGAGGAAACAAGGTTGGCGTGTCCTAGGAACAGAAAGAAGGCCAGGGTGGCGAGAAGGAGAGTGACGAGGAGAGTGACCAGGAGTGGAGGTGGGCGGGGTTGGCAGGAACCAGATCAGAGGGGGCCATGTAACTCAAAGCAAGGACCTGGATATTATTGTTTTATGAAATAGGAAACCAAGGTAGGCATTTCAATTGACTAGGCTTATCGTTCAACATATAGACACACTGTACAAATTAGACTCTAGTGGGTAATCCCAGAAGTTTTTAGAATATCTGTGATATTAGTAAATGGATGACAATTCACCAAAAAATAGGTGCGTGTCTGGGATCTATAAGGCAGACAGATCCACAAAAATATTTGGACTTTACCAGAGGCCCTTACCTAATACTTCCACATATATATTTTCCCAAAGATATATACTATACCATGAGTAGCCAAATGGAATATGTGTACTCACTTCCTAAGCATGTGTAGGCATGAACGACCTCTGAATTAAAACACAATGCATTGTACATATCACATGCAGCGTTCCCAGAGGCTGTCCTAAGACAGCACATGTGGTGAGCATGCTGACAAACAGCCTATAAGGGAGGCAGGGAGATCTCAGCTCTTGCTCCAAACCAGCCACCACTCCTAGGAGGTCCCAAACCCTTGGGAAGAACCAATCTGCCTGTTCTCATCTTTGTAACACATCAGCATCATGGGGATCAAATCATCATTTCACAGCCAAGATTTTTAGCTCAAGACTGTAGCTCACTCAATTCTGACAACATATTGCAAGTGAGATGTGCTTCCCTTCCCCTCCCCACTCCTTTGTGATTTATGAATTTTATAGTTTTGCTAAAAACAAAAGCTGCTCAAGATTTTTTCAGCATGAGATAGCCCTTCATACTCAGCATACAGGCGGCAGAGTCTAAAGGGACCGAAAATCATTAAATGTGGATCGTCCAGAAACACACAGAATGAGAACTTAACATTTTTAGGACCAGAAAGAAGATTATAAAATTCAGGCAGCACAGCAAATCCCAGCCGGAGTCCAACTGGCCAGGAGTGTATCATAATTATTCCTGTACATCAATTGTGTTAGATCCCAGGCCCCAGCAGGCCCCATCCTCCATTTCGAATTGCTGCCAGTTAGAAGGTTACCACGCCAGAAAGGTGGGCTCATTCCGATTCTCGCCTGCCTTGTTCTGTCAAGTCAGGGTTGATGAGAGAGACCCAGGAAATTTGTTCCATTGCTCTTGTCCTGATATCTGATCTCAGGATGGCACTAGAGGTCATGTTTACCATTTGGCAATCTGCCAAGAGTCCTGTATTTGAAGGGACTTTACATAGGAACACACACAGCTTAAAATGTTAAGCTAGAATAATTGTATTTTCTCTTCTAAATCTTTCAACTTACAATTAAGAAAGCAGGTCTAGAGTCAATGAGTAATTTTTTGAGGTACCAACAGGAAGTCACATTTCCCTCTAACAAATTCACCCAACCCTGAGCTACCAGAAGTGGCTCTGTCAGACAGCCTCCGCCGCAGTTCTGAGCTACCCAAAGTGACTCTGTCAGACAGTCCTTGGCCTCCAAGGCTGAGCCACAGTAATCCTAATGTATAGCACTCAGCATTAAGACAGCACAAGGAATTCTCCCTTACTGTGACAAGGTGTACCATGGGCACCAAATACAAATTACAATCGTATTTTACTGTACTTTTTTTCATCCTCTTCTTTCAAATTGCCATGATTAAATTATACTGTCGAAAGCCCTCATCTACACAAAACATAGTCAGGAATCAAGAAAGGCACCCAGAGTGCAAAATAAGCCCTTTGTGGTGCACGCTAGAGATCACAGCAAGTCCCCCTTGGCCTGTGTGAATATCTCTGGTTCCTGCTTAATAACCTCAAACAAGCTTGCTTGAAGGGTTTGCAACCTCACAGAAGCCTGGGAGCCCCAAGGAAATAAAGAGAAGTTTCTCTGGGCCAGGAGGCACGGGCCAGACCCTCAGTCAGGCAGCAAGAAAGCTCAGCTGTCAGCTGGGAAGGGGATGAGGCAAACAAAAACACAAAACGCAGGCTGTTTTCAAAGGAGTGTGTCCAGGCTAGCTGATAAACCTCCAAGGGCTCATAATCAAACTCAGTACACCCACTGAGGTTTGAAAACTGTATCTGATTTAAACATCCAGAAAAGGTTTTATTTTGTTCACTACACATCGAAGAAGCAGAAGAGCTACATGTTAGCAAGATGCAAAGCTATTGCTTCACAGGGCAATAACTGTTAAGATTGCATCGTTGAAGGCTGTGAACACGCAAGTGAATGCACAAAACTCCTCAGCTATGTGAAACCCCAGGGGGTTCACAAGGTCCTGGGCTTCTCCCAGGCTCAGTTCTCCTCTCCTCAGCCTCCCCTGGACATCCGGCCCCAGGTGGCCCAGTGTGCTGGCTCCTTGATTTTTGTGGTAAGGAATGTTAATAGTTTTGGAAAGCATCTTAGCTTCAATTATACCTCAATGAAAATTCCAAAGGACCTGGACTCTGAGCATTTTTGAGGTAATGCTCATTGCAATTCTGGCTCTATCTATAACATTCAGGAAAATCCTAAGGGGGCAAGCTGAATCTTTATTTTCCACCTGAACCAGACACCTCTGTACCCACCACTCTCAACTTCTTCCCTTGAAGAGTGATTTGTCTGGCACTGTGATATATATATTTTTTTATTTTGCAATGTCCTAGACCCTGCTGATAAGACTAAGCAAGTGCCACAGCTGTTTTATCGAAGCATACATTGTTTTTATACTCTCTTTACCTTCTCCTCCTTATAAATGAATACATGTTTTTAGTTTCTCCTCATAAAAAGTGACTTGGAAACCAAAGAGAATTCTTTTCTAAAAAGAGAAGACTCTCTTCCTAAAGAAAAAGCAGGTGCCCCCTCCCCCGCTGCCTACCTAAGTTACAAAATAGAAGATAAGGGTCCAATATAATCCAGGTGCTTGTTCATTTGGAGCTATTTACAAACAGGGCTATTGTTCAAACCCAGAAATCTGAGTGACAAAATCTGAATATATAGGAAAGGCTGCCTGGCATAAGAGACGAAGCCTCTGTCCCCGCACGCTGGGACAGTCCCAAAGGAGAGTCAGTAACACAGGAACTGAGCCAGCTCTAATGTCAAAAACATGGCTTGTGTGAAAAGAAGATGCTCAAAAGCCCTCCTCCTTAGGGGTTTCCTACAAACCAAGCCAGCTGCCCAGGCAACCTGTAAGAGATGGGAATAAATCAGAGAGAGAAAAATGGCACCAATCAATGTAGATTTTACACTCACTCTTTACCTTTGTGGCCAAAGATAGTCTGGTCTTTTTCCTACTGGGGTGAACTACCCAGTAAAATGAACATTAAAAACAAGAAAAACAAACTATGAGCAGCAGGAGCCTTTCTTTATGAAGCAGTTGTTTCTTTTCTTCTCCCCAGCGTGAACCCACAGACAGCTGTGGCCTAACTAAGGCCACTCCAGCAATCTGATCGCCAACCGAGAGTTTAGCTAAAATGGTCATCATAGTCAACTGGAAATCTGAAACCGAGTAATGCATGTTTTGTGCACTGGAAACGGGCATGTTTCCGTGATTTAAACGTTGAATACTTTCATATGCTTCCCCCTCATACCGCTGTGTTCTTGGGAAAACTGCAAAAGAATGTTGAAGAGAGTATAGGAACCAAAGATGAATAGGAAACATTTTGTTGGCACAAAGGTTGAGAAAAAAAGTGTTTTTGAACAATACTGTGTAACTAGAAATCTAAATACAGTAGAACCTTTGTAAGTGGACCACCCAAGGGACTGTAACAAACTAGTCAATATACAGAGGTGGTCAACATAAGGAAGGTGGTCTATTATATGATACGTACATGAGGTGCATGTCCAGTCTGTGAAAATCAGGTCAGCTTAAGGAGGTGGTCAGTGAAGGGAGGTGGTCATCTTGGACCCTCTACCGTATATGTTTTCTCTGTGGTGAGTGTGCATGGCTAACACCAGACAGTTATGAAGGTAAAAATGTCAAAAAGAAGGCAAAGACAACAAATAAATGACAACATCATGTTTCTGAAATTCAACTTCTGGTTAAACATGGTAGAGGAAGCCAGTACTTTTACTTCACTGTCCTCTCTGAAAACTCAGGAAAAAAACTCTGTCCTAAATGAAACAAAGAAAGGACCACACCACAAACAAAACTGTGGAAGATAGCCACCGAGAATTCCAGCCCTTGGACAGAGGTGAGGAAGGAGGCTGAGGAGCACGTTGCAGCTCAGGCAAAGGACCAATTTTCCATTGGCTTTAATAAACCAGCATCCTCTGCAGGGTGCCCAGGGAAGGTTTCATAGGTAGTGCCCTGTGACAGCATATGTGACCCAGAGGGTGAAGGGGAAGGCTGGAATCAAGCCACTACTCTGGTTTCCAAGCAAAGCTAAGACAGGTCACACAAGGACATCATCTGCTCACCAAGCACTGACCAGTAGGGCTGCTTTCATCTAAAGGCAATGCTTCTTATAATTCACACAAGGCCCAGTGTGGGCTAGTGAGAACCCTGAGTCTATAGATCAAGGGAAGAGATCCAGGAGCCAGCCATGGATGAAGAACAGAACATCAAAGAAAAAGCCCAGCTCCACACCCCTAGGATACAGAGTCAGCCTGCATGGGAGGCCTCTCTCTGAAGTTGCTCATCTCCTGTTTATAGTCCCTTAATTAACAAACAGCCTGGGCAGAACTGAAGCAGGAGATGGAGGGCACTCTGTGTCCTTTTGGCTCGGAGGAGTACCCCTTCCAGCCTGGCTTGCATTTTTTGTCTGTTCCAGGTGGCATGGTACAATGAACTCTTGCCTCCAGCCTTTCAGCTGCCCTGCCAGGCCCTACCCTGGCATTCCTGGTACTCAGCACACCTGCCACGTTTGACCAGGCCCTCGGGCCCTTCTTGCAGAGCTTCCACCTTCAACTGCTGACTGACCCTATGGATCAGTGTGTGGCCTACCATCTGAGCCGTGTTAAAGAGAGCCCCCCCAGAGCTGCAGGTTGAAGTCATTGCTGACTCCAAGGTACACCCCAACCGGTGCCCAAAGATTCTAGCCCAGATGGTAGGTAGAGGCTGCTTACTACTATCAACAGCAAAATGTGGAAACTGACCCCTGGGGGACCAAACACATATCAGGAGTGTGTGTACACCCACGACTTGGGGGCTAGTTTGCCATCTGAGAGGTAGTGCTACTGCCTGGGGTAGAGGTGCCAGATTTGCCACCCAGAGAACCTCGTGACTGTGTGCCTACAAGAGCTGACCTTGTAGCCCTTCTTGAAGGCTTTAATTTCCATTGGCGTGACTGCACATACCAGGATACAGTAACACCCCAGGAGCACTACTCAGAAGAACAGAAGGCCTACTTTTCCACTCTACCTTCTCAACGATTGGTCCTATTGGGCTTGACCCAGGCCTCAGAGGAGCCTTGCTCTCCATCCCCTGACTTTCCCTTTATCACACTCACCAAGAAGTCTCAGAATCTCAGCAGCTGGCTCACCACCTGCATCCCCTGGCCCTTGATACCTTCCTTCTCTGTGGGACCCCTATTTATGGTGGCACTTGTTAGAACTTAATTGGTTTTGGCAAAGCAAGAGAGATTTTATTGTGGGTATAAGATGGACTATTTTTAGTAATATATATCTTCAGAAAGATAAGGAATTAGGTCAAGATAAGTCAAAGGCCAGGTTAGATCCGCAATTCCCATTTGCCCTTGAATATTGAACTCTTCATCTATTACTGTTTCTATGCACTGCTCCCAGGATGATACAACTTAAGGGCTTATGGGGCAAATAAACATCCCTGGAAAAACATATTTCATAGGGGTATTGTGGGGACTGAATAAATATATGTAAATCCCTGGCATGTAGTAAACAGCATATGTTGGCTATTACTGCAGGCCCTAAAAATACCATAAAAAACAATTAAAAAAAAAAAAAAAAAAAAAAAACCAGAGTGGGGAGGAGCAAGATGGTGGCTGAGTAACTGCTTTCTTGCAACTGGGCACCATGAGTCTGGGGAAAGAAGACTCCAGACATCTCTGGCTGGTGGGATCTGCTCAGAAACATCCCTTTGGGGACACAGTGAATCAGCATGAGACTTCTGGACCCCATGAGGAAGACAAAAGCAGTGGAGAACTGGCAAGTGTTTGCCTGTGTTCGTTAGGTCTAATCCCACCAGTAGCTGTAAGTACACCAGCAGTGAGATTGCACACTGGAAAGGCCTTAACTGTGAGCTGTTTTGGTTTTTTTGGACTTGGCACTCAGTTGAACTACCTTGGGAGAACTTGGGAAAGAGTTCAGAGGCCTTTAAGCATTGTGTAGGGCCCCAGACTGAGCCACTGAAGCGGACAGAGCTAATAGTGTTCAGCTGTGGGCCGAGCGGAGCCATTGTGGAAGAACTGTTCTGGCAACCTCTGCCCTCAGGGTCACAGAGTAAGGATGGGCAGGAGCAAATAATCTAGGGACTGAGCAGCCTAAAGGCGGGGATTGAAATGCCTTGCACCCTTAGGGGCATAGAGTGAGACAGGTTTTGGCACACTGGATAAATGGATAGCCACTTCAGGAGTGATCCCACTGACAAGTGCTTTCCTGGAAAAGCTTCTGCTTAGCCAAGGTTAGCAGTTTAAAGTGACTTTTAACGGGCTAAGGAGAGATTTAGGTTCTCCACCCTGTGGGGTTTGAGAAATCAGCAGAGTCCTCCAGTCTCCATCTTGTATAGCTGTACTAGCATTGTGATTAACATCTCATACCCCAGAAGATCACCTCTTGCCCAGAAAATATCCAGCAAGATATATATACTGCTGTGTTTTTGGTTTTGTATTTTGCTTTTTTTTTAAATTTCAACATTTTCCCCATAGATTTTTCTTTTCTTTTTTTCCTCCTTCTTTTCTTTCTTCATTTTTCTAGTTTAAATACAATTTTCCATTGCTGCCTTTTTCAATGATTAGAACTTCATTTTTGTTAGTGTTTCTACCCCTATTATTTGTTTTTTCACCCAATTTTATCCTGTAACATTTTCTGTTTACTTGTTTTTCTTTGATTTATAGCATTTTTGTCTTTCCTCTGTACTTGGTGGCGATATGAGGGGTACTGTATCTGAACAGGTTAGCAAAGAGCTGCTGACCTCCAGGGAACCACCCAACCCAGTACCCCCAGAGGTTGGGGTTTTTTAAGGTTGGGTCAAAGTATCCTACTGTATACCTGTATTGCTCCTGTCTCCCTCTTTCTGAGCCTCTCTTCTTTTTGTCAATATTCCCTCTTACCTACCCCCTCTGCTTCCCCCCTCCTTTTTTTTTTCTTTCTTTTTTCCCTTCTTGCTTTTCAATCCTCTCATCCTTCTGCTCCATTACCAAAAGGATTCATCAAAACCCTAGTCCAGAGGCACGGCAACTTAAAGATCAAGAGGCAGTGAAAGGAAATTTAGGGCAAGGAAACAGATAAAAGAAATCACTCATGAGGAAGAATCAGAAGAAAAATCCTGGCAACACAAAAACTAGTCCAGAGAAACCCTCCCCCCCTCCCCCAAGGGACTGTGAAGTAGCTACTGCAAAGGATTCCACCTATAAAGAAATGTTAAAAATTGACAGAAAGGGAATTTAGAGTACACTTGATGAAAGCAATGAAGAAAACTACTGATAAAGTGGAAAATAACCAAAAGGAAATCCAAAATAGAATCAAATAAGAGATGAACGATACGAAGAATATAGAAAGGATATAGCAGATCTGAAGGAACTGAAGCAGTCAATTAGGGAATTTAAAATGCAATAGAAACTATCAGTAACAGATTTGACCATGCAAAAAAAAGAAGTTCGGAGGTAGAGGACAAAGCTCTTGAGATAACTCAGATAGTTAAAAAGGCAGAAAAGAAGAGAAGGAAAGCAGAATGTTCACTGACAAAATTATGGGACTTTATGAAGCATTCAAACATACAAGTTATAGGTATCCCAGAAGGGGAAGAAGAATGCCCCAGGGGAATGGAAGCCATACTAGAGAATATTATAAATGAAAATTTCCCAAATATCACCAAAGATTCTGACACACTCCTTTCAGAGAGATATCAGATCCCAGGTTGCCTCAACTCTAATGGAGCTTCTCCAAGACACAATGTGATGAATGTGTCCAAAATCAAGACAAAAGAAAAGATTCTTCAAGCTTCCAGGAGTAAGCAGCAGTTGACCTACAGGGGCAAACCTATCAAGATGACTGCAGACTTCTCTAATGAAACTTTCCAAGCAAGAAGACAATGGTCATCTACTTTAATCTACTTAAACAGAACAATTTCCAGCCCAGAATTCTATATCCTGCTAAACTAAGCTTTAAAATTGATGGAGAAATCAAATCACTTACTGATATACAAATATTGAGGAAATTTGCCACAACAAGACCACCCCTACAGAAAATACTTTAACCTGTTCTACACACTGACCATCATAAAGGATCAACAGCAAAGTAAGAACTCAGCAATTAAAGGACAGAACCTAACTTCCATACTGATGCAAAAGATAAAACTAAGCAATGGACTCTCACAAAATAAGATGAATAGAACACTACCACACTTATCAATTATCTCAATAAATGTTAGTGGCTTGAATTCTCCACTGAAGAGGCATAGATTGGCTGACTGGATTAAAAAACACAAGCCATCCTTTTGCTGTCTGTAGGAAACACACCTAGCTTCAAAAGACAAATTAAAACTCCAGGTTAAGGGTTGGAAGACAATTTTTCAGGCAAATGGAATTCAGAAGAAAAGAGGAGTTGCAATTTTGTTTTCAGATACATGTGGATTTAAAGCAACTAAAGTCAAAAAAAGAGAGCACATCAACAAACTCACAATCCATCTTATGGAATTGGAAAAAGAAGAACAATCTAAGCCTAAACCCAACAGAAGAAGAAAAATATCCAAAATTAAATTAGAGATCAATGACATTGAAAACAAAAGAATCATTCAGAAAATTAATGAAATGGATTTTTTAAAAAAATAAATTAAATAGATAAACCTTTTGCCAGACTAACTAGAAATAGAAAAGTAAAATCTCTAGTAACCTTAGTCAGAAATGTTAC
>CAUYPK010080461.1:0-32365 GCA_963574355.1 Loris lydekkerianus
TTATGAATCTCTTTCATGTACCTGAAACCACATCCTAAGCAATATAGAGGCTAACTTTGACTAAAAGTCCTTTTGGGTAAACTGCCAAAAAAAGAAAAAAAAGGAAAGAAAAAGAAAAGAAACCTGTCCTTCTATTTTAGGTAATAGCTATCCCAAATCAAACCAATGAATACTGAGATTTTTCTGACACTGGATGTCTATTGGCAAATTGTGTTTGCCAGATCGAATTTTCTCTTAGCCTCAGCTCCTAGACTTAGATATCAAATGGTCCTAAAACCCCTTTATCCAAGTTTCAAAATAAATAGTTGTCCAAGGGGTTTATCTTGATAAAAAAAATAATATACTGTCCTCAGAATTTGTTCCATTTCTAAACAATTTTAAAATTCTAAATTGTCCATAGCATGTAAGTCATCCATAGCAAAAACTACGTCAGTTATTGGAGTGTTTCTATGGAAACAACCTCATTAGAACACCACTCCCGGGACAGTAACCTGGATTCTACTTGCTAAAGGGATGTCAATTATAATGGATCCCAGTGCACAAGAGAATTAATATACGGCCTATATATAAAAGAATTTGATGATTTTAATTTCACAAACAGTGCAAATGTGTGCAATGCTGCCATACCAATCACAAGTGGGATTGTTTTTTATTTGTAAACATCACTTTTCCTTGGTATGGACACTGTATTTTTAAGCCTAAATTTAAGGATACTTGGTTTTATATTATCTATATAAAATTAGATGTATGTATGAAAATCTTGAAGAAAGTGGAATTTGTTGTTTATAAATGAATGACTTCTCTATGCAGTGTCAGAGGGACCAAGGCATCAGTCACATGCAAGTATTGAGAGAGCACAATTGCCCTATAAAATTATTGTTACTTCAGTCAAAAGTCCATTAGCATTGATACCACTCTGTCAACAGTTTATTCCTTGGAGAGAGACACCACTGACATCCAGAGTCTGTTTCCGAAGTGAATACCAGCTTTTAAAAATTAACATCTGCTGAGCCCCAATGCTCCAGCTGCCACGGAAAACAGATTTGCAAAAGTAAATCTGCCCCATTCATTTCTTCGGGAAGTGGGCATTCAGTGATTGAAATCAATTAATGCTTATTTGTGATTCATTTAAAACCCATGATTTAGAAACTTTAATTGACAAAAATAATGAATGACTATAATACATTTCAGAGGCTAGATTGCATTTTAAAACAAGTAAAGATAATTGTAAGTGAAAAATGAAAAGAAACTGTATACCTCTGTAAATGAGTCATTAACCTTTCACCTTTCAAACCAGAGTAAAAATCCTGATGATAATAACAACCACGCAGCTATAATGATTCTTCAAGATGATAATAAAATTAAACTGATAACTTCGAGATTGATTTTAGTTATTTTCAAGCTATTTTCAAATTTAGCCTTCCTCTTTCAAGGACTTCTTGCCCCTACCCAGATCTTTCTGCCTTCTTTTCCTTTGAGAACAGTGGGAATCAAAGAGAGAGGAGGGGAGGATGGGGACTAGGAAGAGAAATAGGAAGAGAAGGAAGGAAGAAGGAAGTGCCAAGAAAAGTAAGCTGCACACCATGGCACTATTACTTGAAAGTCGTTCTCATCCTAATGGAACTCTGTTCACTTGTTTTTCTAGGCGCATTTGGCTACTGTTCTTATAGAAGGAGGCAAGGATACCTGTGCTAGCAGCCTGCAGAATTTCTACTTGAAGGAATGAAAGGTGAAGCTTTAGCCTGATTTATTCTCAAATAGAAGTCACTGCTCTGGGGATCTGGACTGCAGCCAGGCTGCATGTTCTCAGCACTGTAGGTGGGCAGTTGGACACTCAAGTGTTACTTCACCATCACCCACTTAGTAACATAGGTTACCCCTGTGGGAAAGGTTTAGGTAACATCTAAGTTACATAGTTGATCTATGTGCTTTGAGAAGTTGGCCCCACTCATACTTCATAAAAATGGAATGCAAGATGTGTGAGCGTATCTCTCTCCCTCCATATGTTATACATATTTTGACATAAAGCTTATGTTAAATATATAGATATATTCAAATATAAAACATGATATATATATATATGTAAATAATCTTGGTAATACTCTGGATGACTCTATTTCTCTTCCTAGTACTCTGGATGACTATTCCAGACAAAAGATCCAAACAAAGCTATATAGCGGTCCTCAAACTGCAGCCCGCGGGCCACATGAGGCGGTGTGATTGTATTTGTTCCCGTTTTGTTTTTTTACTTCAAAATAAAGTATGTGCGGTGTGCATAGCAATTTGTTCATAGTTTTTTTTTTTTTTTTTTTTTTTTTTTTTAAACTATAGTCTGGCCCTCCAACTGTCTGAGGGACAGTGAACTGGCCCCCTGTTTGAGGACCCCTGAGATTGAAAGTTTCATATTCTATTGGTGCTATTAAGAAAATAAGTTTTAATTATCTCCCTCCCCAAATTACCTGCAAACACAATCTACCACTTAAAATTAGGTTCCAACTCTGAAAGTCAAAACCAAAATAACCATCACCCATTTCATTCTTACCTTTATATGGATTTGAATTATTTGAAAAAATCAAATTTATACTTTAGAAATCAAGATTTGAGAACACTGAGTTTTTGAGAGCACTGAGTTTAATAAAAGACACCACAGGCTCTGAAGGCAATTTCAAAATAAGAATTTCTAAAATGTTCTGAGCACATAAACCATTACTGGAATAAGAATTTACCCTCCCATGGGGGTCCTCGCTAGTATGGAGAGATAACACACTTAACATGATTCTTTTCATTCTGAAATATTTGTTAAAAAACAAAACTCTGAGTGTGCTTTTTTATAGAACTATATTTTATTGAATATTAATATAGTCACTCTGGGAAACTATATTCTGTGGTGCTAGTCAAAAATCAAAGGGCTTAGAAATTGGGAGATGTGAGATCTAGTCTCCGTCAATATTGCTTTGACATATGCAGGATGTTGAACCTGGTTTGGGTCTAAGTTCCCTCCTATGTAAAATAAGAGGTAATGTTTTTACATATTTGTTGTTTTTAATGATATAAAGTATGTAAAAAATCCACTTTTAAGTCCAAAGCAGTTTTCAAGACAGTAGCCTTACACCTTCTTACAGACACGTGCAGTGTGAACCAGCTTGTACTCCAACCCATTCCTCTAGTACCCCTTAAATATTGGAAAATGACATAAAGGGGGAAAAAATATCAAGGTTCCTCTATGGCACATTTCATTTGCATTGAACTCAGGTTTGCACCAAATTCATTTAATAAGATTAGGCAGCCATTTCTATGGGCACACATGTCTGTGCTAGGTTTTCACCTCCTTCGAGGTAGAAAGAGTGGAATTCCTGATATAAATAGTTTGAAAGTATTCAAAATTAATTATAATGATTGAATCCTTTCTATTACTTAAAGAAAACGCTGGTTTATAATTTAGATACTGGCAATAAAATTCAGAATGCAAATCTTTTGTTGTAAAACTCACACCACAAAATTGGATCACAGAAGATCTAGAAAATAGAATCATATATTTTACATATATGGAACAGACTCTACCTAACTTTATTTCATGTATTTCATCATGTATAAGGCAAAAACTGATAACCATGCCAAAATAAATATATTAGCAGAACCTAAAATGTTCAAGTTTAAAAGCTAAAACTCTTTTATTTGAAATGTTAATTAATGTAGAAAAAAATAATGAAAAGTAATTTGGTAGGTAATCACTAGTTAAATTATTCCTAGAATAATATAATATCGTTATATTTTATAACTATAATTTTTTTCTTTCTAAATTGTAGAGAAAGGATAGCATGATCCCCTGATATTAAGTTGATGTTATATATCGATGAGCAGAATTTTCCTGTATCTTTTGTTGACTTCAAGATATGGAGAAAGCAGAGGGCTAATTAATTTGTTTACTATTTTAAACATCATATATTTTAGTACTTGAAGCATTTTTCTAACAAATTATCCAAGTTGTTATTTTCATTTATCTTAATTTCATCTAGATGAAAATAATAGTGCAAATTATTCATATTAATCTAATTAGTAGATTGAATTATGCACATTAATTTAGCAACTTATTTGCATAAACTTGTTTCCTTATTATATATTAAGCAATAGACCCTGGGAATTGAAAAGACCAAACTGTTAAGTCATTGTACATATAAGAATATATAAATTGTCCCTTAAATATAAAAGTTACTTTTTACCATTTTTTTCTGTAAGTTATGAACCAATTTTCTTTGTGGGTATCCTTATACTAACTTTTCCTTAATATAAGAAAAAACTAACTCACTTTCATGTTTTTGGATATGTGAATGAGTACACTTTGAATTTAATGTGTTTATTTGTTTGGGCAGTAATCTAGGAGGCTAACTGGTTACGTGTAATATACAAATTTTACAGTTAAAAAACAAAAAAGGAAGACTTCTTGGACAAACAATGAAATGACACAAAGACCCTTTTTTCTTTCACAAATATCACTTAACATTCTGCTCCTGTAGGAGATGGCCCAATGGTTTTCTTAAAAATAAAGAAATATATAGACAATAGAAAAAAATCTTAAGCTAGCATATATCACAAATTGTAATGAAGATAATATGCCAAATGAATGTCATCTCTGACCTCATGCTCCTGGCTGATTCTTACCTCCTGTATATAAGAAGAAGCCAAATTAAATATTGTGCCAATCCAGGATTCATAAGCAGGCCCTGTCTGCTGTGTAAAAGCTTTCTCACAAGTGTCTGGTCAGTACTCTGGTGCATACTCATTGAGCTTCATTTATAAGATTGTCAGAAAACTGAATGTATTTTCACAGTACCTTGCAAATCTTTAATCTAGCAACGTCTAATGAAGCCAAAAGGCAGTTTCTCAATTCTTTCCCCCTTCCTTTTTCTTCCGGTAGGTTATTTGCGTGGATAGAAAGAAGATGACACATACTCTAATGGTACAGTGGAGGGATATCTATAATCCGCATATTACCAAATGAAAAGTTCAAGTGCCATTCTTCACTTCAAGGGGAGCTTGAAGGAGGGATTTGTTTTATTAAGGGTCCACTAATGCCAACTCTAAATCCCCGTCCTTTCACGGGAGAGTTTATAAAATCCCTCTTCCATTTGTGAAAAGGAAACTCTCACAATACTGATGCACAAAATGACATTTATTGACATTAAAAGCCTCACCAGTTATTTCTCAGCAGCCTTCATTCTTTTTGAAGAGGGGCTTATTGTGCTTTTGGCATGAAGAAAACTGGCACTCTGATTTAACAAAGTCTGGCCTGAAACCAGTGCTCCAAATAATTTCTTTAAAACTGGGCAATTTCCAAATATTGGATTGAGTCTGGTGGGTGTATATATGGCACAGAGATAAGTTTGATACCATGCAGAATTATAAAGGTATTTTATAACATCCTGCTTTGTGCTTAACTGGCTAGTACTATATTTGCATTATAGCCTGTAACAGGCTGCAATATATTTAAAATTTGCCTCTTCTCTCAGCTCATCAGGATTACTTAATTTGGGTCATCTGATCTCGGGAAATAGCAACCACACATTTTGTTAATTATTTTCTCAGCCTTATACTCAACCAACCTTTTAAAACACAGGCAATGAACACTTGATGTCTTGACTACTGAAACATCTGAAGAGCACCACAGGTTAGTGCCTACGGCCAAAAGAAGCTCTCAGTCAGGCTTTTTCAAGACTAGTTGGGAGATCACTGGTGTCATTTATTCAGGTGTCTTAAATGTCCAACCATGTTTCAGATACCACCGTCAGATATGGAAATAAAAAATATTCCCTACCCCCAAGGAATTCTCTGTCTAAGAGAAAAGATGTTAACACTGGATGACAATCACAACAGCAAATGCTGTGAGGGAAGGTATTCATGTTCTGGATTTCAAAAGTGGGAAAGGGCACCCACCCATCCTGACTGGAGGTGAAACCAAAGAGACAGAAAACTATATAGGGTAGTGTTGTGCCAAGAAAGTTGCATTTTATTTTAAAAGCAACTGGAAACTGTTAAAGCATTTCTAAAAAGGTCATTCTAATAGCAGGGTGCCAAATGCATTGGACTAGGATCCTAGTTCTCTTTAATTACCAAAATTGTATAAATACATACTCTGGCTTTGACAACAATAAAGATATGTCATTTCTTGACACATTTTGTTTAATAGGGCTAGTTATGGCTAAGGTCATACTTCCTCGTGTTAATTTTTATAGGGCTACATAGTTAATAAAAAGTTTGGAAAACCTGATTAAGGTTGAAATAACTATTTTCTATGTATAGTAGATGATTTGGTTATCAACTTTAAAATGATGGAAAATAGAGTTTAAAAGATGATCAGTCTAAATGATACATGATGTAAGCTTAGAGATTTCTACCAAAAATTCATTATCACTGCAGATGTGTATTTTTTTAGAAAACCAAAATAGTCTATGAAGATTTTGGAAAATTCTTCAGGGCCTAAATTTTAAATTGATTCCAGCACCAAGCAATGAGTCATATTTTATGCTAATATTTCTATTATTATTAAGAAGTTTTCAGCAAATTCATTTTACGTACTGTCTTATTTCACCCTTTCCTTCAGGCTGTGAACTGTTCTGTTAACCTTAGTCCAAATTAGATAAAATATCACTTTACCCCCTTTTCTAAAAATATTTAGATTTATAAGTAATGAAAGCTGAGCTTCCACTGTATTTCATCTCCCCTTCTCTTGAGGCATTTAACACCACAAAAAAAAAAAAAAAAAGAAAAAGAAAAAGAAAAAAAATGAAGTACAGGTTTAACTCAGGCACAGATTCCTCACCCCTCTGCAAAGCTGTGCCTATCAGACAGGTTGTACACTGCATCCTGATATTCCTTCTGTCTAATGCAGGATCTATGATTATTTTTATTATTTTGTGTCACTCATGCACTTTCTGAAGTACGATTCTATTTACCATATCCATAAAAACTGAAATAATAAATTGTTATTAATCTGAATTTTCCTGCCATCTGTAGAAGTTAAGAAAACAAGAATTGAATAAAAAAAAAAGAAAGATTATAAAATTGGATAATTGAGAAATTACGAAAGTGGATTATTATTGTGGAATAATTTAAATTCTAACTCTGTATTGTAGTGTTATAGAATTTGTAAAGCACTTCAATTATCATATTAGTTTTGAAACAACTTCATGTAATTAGTTGTCATTAGGCACATTTTGCAGAAACCAAAAGTCAGTTTTAGAGAAATGAAGTGACTTTCTCAGTTTCCTTGCTAGGTAGTAGCAGAACTGAAATCTTGGAAATAAATCCAAATCTTGAGTCAATGCCAATTCATAATCCATTACAACTCTTATGCCATTAAGGTTTGAAATATATCATATTTTAAAATATTTACTTTATAGTAACTTAGAATATGCTATTGTCCACTGCAAATATTCTCTCACCTTTCCAATTCCCACTTCCAAAAGCTATGTAAGTTTAATATCAAGTAAAAAGTAAAAACAAATTCTAGAGTACAATAATCAGTGATAATAATAGTGACCTTAAAAATATGATAGTCAAAAATTATTTAAGCTAAAGATATATTAAGTACAATATTACATAATATATCTTTGCATCCTCCTTTTTAAAAACCAAATTTTTGTGTGGTCACATTATCTTTTAGCTAAAGCATTGAATTAATGTTACAAATACATATAAGCATAGAGGCATATACTATAAAGTAATAACAACACTATATACATAGTTAACATAATACTTCATGTTTAAACTGTTATATATTTTTTGCCTTAATTAAAATAGATGCCATAACATGCAAATAAAATGTATTTTTTGAATAAGTTCTGTTGAGATGTTTAATACTATGAGATGATAAAAAAAAGGAGAAATAAATTATAATACATTCAGCAGTATAAAAATTGATTTTTTAAAATAGCTTCTGTTTATTATAAAACTTACTAGACCAAAATAAAATTATGCTGCTCAAAAAGGTTGATGCTATGGTATAAATGTGTCTCCCAAAGTTCATAGGTTGGAAACTTAACCACCAATGCAACCATGTTGAGAACGTAGACTTCCAAGAGGTAATTAGGCCATGAAAGCAGATAGTTCATAAAGAGATCAATGTTGGGAGGGAGTTAGTGATCACCAGGGTGGGTTTCTGAGAAAAGGATGAGTGTGGTTGCCGTCTACCCTCTCTTTTTTGCCCCTCCACCTTCCTCCATGAATTGATGCAAAAAGCAGGCCCTCACCAGATGCTGGCACCTCAATATTGGACTTCTCAATCTCTAGAACCGTAGGAAATAAATACCCATTCTTTATAAGTTACTCAGTCTCATATATTCTAATACAGCAACATAAAATAAATTAAGTCAGTGAGGAAAAACTGCATACATAGGCATTCAATAAATTATGCATATATGTTCCTCTACTATTATAATTTTTACACAAAAGTCTTACATCTTAAGGTCTTAAGGCTACAAATATACCTTAATGAATCCATAAAGATTTCTTAGCAATTGGTTTTCTGAAAATCGAATGTCAAGTCTCTTTCTTCAGAAAAAATATAGGGTATATGATGGGTCAAATATAGAAATTAATTAAAAAGTAATTCTCCATAATCAATGAAGTAGACATATTCTTTGAAAAGCCAGTTATCCTAAAAAAAACTACTGTTCATTTTCAATTCCCCGTGAGAGAATAATCCCTGAATTAAAGTTAGCTGAGGAAAAAAAAAAACAAAAGGATGATCAGTCTTTTCATGTTCTCTATACAAATGTAATTTGAAAGTAATTTATCAATATATGTTCAATAAATAAATCCACTACTATCCCCCTCTTAGGAAAATTGACTACTATCCCCCTCTTAGGAAAAAAGAGAACTCTTCAGTGCTTGAAAAAGAGAATTTCCATTTTAGAGTCTTTATCATTTTGATGATCATTTCATGGCACTATTGTTCTAATTCCCTCTACAATACAATATGTAACCCGAGTACATTAGTTCTTTTTCAAAATGACAAAAGAACTCTGTGGATGCCGACTTTGATCCATACACTTCAGACATAGTTACTTTATATTTTGGTTTAAGCCTGTAGCCAAAATTTACTGTGTAGAATTTATTCACCAAGGTCACTGGAGTCAGATCATTTGTGTATTTCCCCCAACTGACTTCAGGTAAAGACAACTAAGTATTTTAAGTGACGGTTGTCTAATTATCTCAGGATTATTGGTCACATAAATTATGCTCATCCAAGAACTTTTCTAGTGAGCCTAAAGTGATGTCTTTATCTATGGTGCATATTTTTATCTATAATAATAATAAAAAAAAGAATAATTACCAAAAAAAAAAAGGAACATGATGACCTTAGAAGCAACATGATCCACAGGGGACTAGGAAAAACTACATTTACAGTGGACTTAGACAGGAAAGAAAAGTTCCCAAAGATTGTTATTGCTTAATGAGATCTGTGACCACACATCCATTATGTCCGATAAACATGTGGTTATGATGTTAACTCACTTTAACACCCTAAAAAGGTTTTAATGTCTTTATCCTTCTTCTACAATATTGGGACAAAGCTTCAATTCACCAAGAAAATATAATCAATATATTAATTGTATAATTTTGACACTTCATTTAGAATTTCTATGCTGTTGCTATAAGTAATGCTTATTTTAAAAGGCCATACTCTTCCCATTTCTAAAAACAATTTGAGCATTAACTTATCAGACATGAAGAATTTTCAAATACCAGCTTACTCTAGTAAATTATGTCCCTTTAGTTAAAAGAAGCCCAAGATTAATATTGCACATGTTTTGCCTAGAATTGCCTGCTTTGATTGCTTTGCACATGAAATCAGGACTGTAATATTTAGGTTTTAAAAAGACAGAAGTAATGAAAAAATGTTTTTTATGTTTAAATATTATTTGATTAAAAGGGAATTCTCCCCAATATGTGCATTAAGCATGCTCCCCAGTGCCCCTACCTGAAGAGAAAATAATAGCATCAGCAAAGTACCGTGTCAACATTCAAAAGTGATGTTTGGTGAGGTTGTTTTTAAAAGCTGTATAGAATGATGTATGTAGTATTAAAAGAGACAAAGCCAAGCCTTGATTTTAGTTTGCATTCTGATTTTGACAGAAAATCTTTACCACGCAGGACTCGATGAGAAAGCAAACTATTCCTTATGTAAATTTATCACTTAGAAACATCGAACATTTACTTGTTATTATACAAGCACATCATTCTTTCTAAAGAAAAAAAATGAGTATTTTTCAAGAAATATTGTAGTACTTATAGAATATTATAGATAAAACAAGACATTTCCTCTCTCCCATCTGTTTATTCTCAAAACAAATGTAAAAGCCCTATATCAGTAGAACTATGCAACAAAAATTTGAAAAATCTCTTCTAACCTATTCAGTAAAAAAATAAATCTATCTTAAATAATACTATGAAGATCAGAAAAATAATATTCTAGATTACCAACAATTTAGGGCTTGCTACCTTCAAATTCAACAGAGAGGTGCATTCCCACAAGACACTCAGCATGAGGGCAAAGTCATGACTTGAAGCATCACCAATAAGTTAGGAAGTAGTGGGAGAAACTCTGTGTTCTAGTATACACAAAATGTCATTTTAAACTATTTGAAGCAAAAGCAAATTGCATTTTGAATTACTAACCTCAGGAGATAGCATGAGAATTTATATTGAAATACATTCTGCAACAAGTATATTTTTCTCTGATTATAAAGTAGTTCATTAATTGTGTTTATAGATTTTTGGATGATTTCTTTTAGTCATTATTTTTATAAAGCCAACCTTGTATTCATTTGATTAAGAAGAATAGCATTTCCTGCACATCTCACTACATGGTAGTTCATTTTGTACACACTGCTGTGTGATGAACTACTGAACAACCTGTTGTAAGCTGGTTCTCTAGCTCTTCACTAATTTTGTGCCAGCAAATCCTTCCACTTAGCAGAGTCCCATCTAAGGCAGCAATGGTCTCCATGGTGCTTGTGTATGAATTAGAACAAAACAGCTTGGGACCAATGAAACCCAAGATTAGGGCACAGAGTTTGGTAAGCAGAGTGAAATTCAGCTGTCACTCCACCTTCCTATTTCTCTACTTAATGCCTTTGTGCAGTGCACAGACATTGCAACAGCTCTGGTCTCTCCTCCTAGAACTTCATTAATTTCTCAATGTTAATAATACCCAATGTAGATAAAACAGCAGAACTAATAAACTATGTCTATAATAATAAAAGTACAACAATGCTTAACATGTATTTAGCAGTGATTTTTAACTTGGAGATTGCTATATCTCTCTCCTATACTCACAGCATCCTCCTCGAGCTCCTCTGTGAGGATGCACACAGAGGTTCAGAGAGACTGTGTGTTATTTCTAGGGTTCAACAGTTAACAAGTGGTAAAGTGTGGAACCAAATGCAAGAAGATTGTTTTCAAAACATAATCTCTCTACCTCAACCTAATGTGTGTTTTATAAATGAGTGGGAACACCTTGAGGGGATGTTCCTGGCTTTCTGGATCTTGCATATACTTTCTTTCCTCTCCTTGCATGGTGATATTAGGAAGTAAAATTGATCCCAGAACAAAGAAATCTGAAAGTCTTGGGGAACCTTTATCTATGAATAATACCTCTATTTCAACTTTCTTGGATTGTGAATATAATCCAATTTATTCCACAAGGGACTTAATGACAGTATCTTCCATTTAAATCATACCACAAACAAACCAGCAAACTGGAAGAGTCCATCTATTACAATAGGGGCTCTGGGATGAAAAGCATTGCTTTCTTGCTTGTAAAACGAATGCCAGTCTTAAGTATTTTCACTGTGCAGAACTACATAATACAGTACTACAACTACTGCAACAAACAATATTATTACTAGTGCTGCTCCTAATAAATTCCAATGGAGTGCTTACCATGAACAAAACATTTCATGGATATTTTCTCAAAAATTTAAAGCAATCATACACAGTGGATTATTATTATCCCCATTTTATAGATTATGGAAATGAAACTGGAAGAGGTAAGTAATGCTACTTAACATTGCCACTGAGGATTGTAGCAAAGCAGAAGCTTCAGATACTTACTCAGATGTGCCTTTCATCTCTCTTAATATCTGCATTATTAAATCTATTAAATACATATTTGAATATCTATGCACAGTTACTAATATACACACACTGACCACCACCTGTGAAATATTCTGTCCAGAAAAGTTCAACTTGAATTCAACCTAAACTACAGATCTGTTTATAATATCTAATTTATACAACATAGAGGTAACAGAGGGACAGGACAGATAAAAAATGAAGAAGTAAGACAAATTTAAAATATAGGATATTCTATGAGTGGCGTAATCATTTCAAAATGTTAAGGTCATTGAAATAGAGTGAAGTATGGAGGGGCTACTGTTCAATATGAAAGGAGAATTAGGTGTATAATAACCAAATATAATGCTTGACTTATTACCTACTAGTTAAAAAGAAAAAATCGTGTCATAAAAAGCTATAAGAGGTGTTGAGGTAAAACTGGATAAATGGAAGATGAGCCAACAATATCAAGCAAAATGGAGGGAAATGATGAAAATGATCATACTTGCTGAGGAATCGGGGAAAATGTCATGGAATCTGAGGCATTTGTCCAGTCTACTCCATGACATTGGTCTGTGATTTTCTAGTCTGTATTAATTTCCCTATTGTCTAGACTAGAATCTTAACAATAAAATTTTTGGATAAATATTTCTAGGTAATGTTTTCTCTAATAATTGTTTCTCCTTTGTCTCCATGATTCCATCTTTAACTCTTCCAATGGGCTCTGTTGTGTCTAGTAAGAGTCTATAGTTGGTACTCAAGTAGATTGAGTTAATAGCTATTTTTGTACACATAAGAATTTCAAGTCCTCCTGCGAGCTAATGGGTGCATTAACACAAAGTTATTTGTGCTGCACTATAAAACTCTAGTGTAAATTCAAGAATTAAGGGATTCTTTGAAGTTATTTGTAACTCTATGGTCATACTGCAAAATTTAATCCAACTAGATGTTATGAAAAATAGGCTTGTCATTAACCACCAGAGGGAAGTAAGATCATTTCAGTGGTTACAGAATGCAGCTTCAACACATCTTGGTGAAGTGGGAGGCTTTATGCATTATTCTCCTTATTTCACCAGGCAGGAAATAGACACACAGAGAGGCTAAGTGACTTGCCCAAGGACAAAGAGTGAGTCAGATGCAGAGCTGGGAATCGAGCCACTTCTCCCAGTTCCCAGTGTACAGCTTTTCTCAGCAAGCCATAATGCCTTTCAGATGGATCATTTCCTAAAATGTATTAAGTTGTTAAAAATTCAATATGGGTGTTGCATCACTTTCAACTAGCTCTGTTTCTCAATACCCTTCCAGAGCCCTTATCAAACATGAAACTGATGGTCAGATCAGTAATTACATATCTATATTTTTAGACAATACCTCATTAAAAGTGCATATGTATACATACTTAAAATGAATTAGTCTTCAGAGAATGAGTTTGTGTTTAGCTTTTACACCTTCAAAAAAAATTACAGTCTGAAAGTTAAAAGAAATGGGAAATGAATGTGCAGAATGAGTTCTCATCAACTGTCAGAAAGTTTAAAACAAAAGCAAAAACCCACACATACAACACAACAACATTGTGTTCATAGATGGCACAAAAACAAAGAACTAAAAACGTGTGTGCATAGAAAAAGTAGAGATTCTTCTAGAAAAATAGAAGATTCTAGATACTTGTTTTTATGGAAAGCTGTGCTTATTTCATTAGCTAGAATTTTGCCAGTTTGTTCATTAAGAATTCTGGACCATGAATGGGCACTATACTTTTTAATGACAATTAATAGAAACTCTTATTGTGCGAACTAATAACTAAGTAGGCAGAATGCTAAAACTCTTACATGTCTTCTAGCTATCATCAAGGAAACATCAGCAACAGATAATGGTATCCTTTACCAGTGAATGCAGACTCAGCTACAGAATCTCTTTCTATACAGCAGTCTAGAAAGCCACAACCAATTGATCAAGATTGGTCCAAAAGATCAAGCCCAATCATTATCTCCAGCATATATTTATCTGTGCATTCTCCACATGCAAGACAAATTATTGAACCATTATAGGCACATGGCCTCCCCTACCAGGTCTTATCAAATCCTTTGCAATGATTCTTTTTGCTTCCATAATTTATTTTCTGAATCAGATCATCAATCCCTTAATAGTGGAGGTGCCTTTTTTTTTAAGTCCTATCAGTAACACAGATTTCTTATGAAAAGATCAATACACACAAGTCATTCATATTTTAATAAAAATTGTCCATATTTTTCTTTACAAATTTGGAAAACAATGAATTTTAAATGCCATAATAAGCATCAACCCCTCTAATCACACTAATTCATAATTTTAGTCAGCAGATGGTAAATCATTGATGTAAATACTCTACTGAAATTAAAGTAATGAATAGTTCTGTTCTAGTAATCCCATCACTACGTATATATCCAAAAGAAAGCATATTGAAAGATAGCAGCATTCTCATGTTTATTACAGACCTATTCACAATAACCAAGATAGGGAATCAACTTAAGTGTCCATTAATTGATAAACATTTATACAATGGAATATTATTCAGCTATGAAAATGAAATCCTATAATTTGCAGTAACATGGACAGACCTAGAGGACATTATGGTAAGTGCAATAAACCATGCAAAAAGAGAAAAACATTGCATGTTCTTACTTGCAGGTAGGAGTAAAGAAAAATTATCTCAAGGAGGTAGCAAATAGAATGGTAGTTACCCGAAGCTGTGAAGGTTAGTTGTGTAAAAGAGATAAAGAGAGGTTGCTTCACAGGCACAAAAATAGAGTTAGGTAAATGAAATAAGATCTAGTGTTTGACAGCACAATAAGGCAACTATAGGTAATAATTTATTGTATGTCAAAATGGCTAGAAGATTTGGAATGTTCCCAACACAAAGAAATAAAAAATGTTTGAGGTGATGGATAGTCCATATTTAGTCATTACACATTACATGCTTGTATCAAAAGATCACATGTACCTTGTAAATATCTACAATTATTATGTATCCATAAATATTAAAATCTAAAATAAATATATCAAAAATAAAATATGGAGAGCAATGATTTCTTTTGGAATACTAAAACACATTAACAGAGGAATTGGTCTTGCAGTTCATACTTAAGAGAGTGAAAGTCTCTGATGTTACAATGAAATTCCTTGCAGACATGTCTGATTCCTGGATGGGGACAGAGAAAATATAAGATGATCTTGGAACATCCAGTGATGTCATAAAATAAGAAAGTGGTTTAAGCAGGATGTGGGTGTGTCCAAAGAGTGGAGGAGCCAACCTGAGAGAGCTTCCGATGACCAAAGGGAAAACACTGTGAACAAGAAAATAAACAATGATACTATTGTGATATGACAAAAAAATAATGAAATAAATATCTGAGAGTCTATGTTGGTAGAAATGAATGAATGAATAAATGAATAAATAAATGGAACAGCTTTTCCTTACAGAAGAAGGACAATTAATAAATGCCAAAAGAGTGAGAAAGACACTGTCCCCACCAAATGATCGAGGTTCACTGACCAATCCTAAGACACGCAGTGATCATGCATCTCTTGATGTGACACAGTGAGGAGGCACGTCTCTGTGTGACACCCTGGCCAAGAATGCATAATCCCCATCAATCAGGAGAAAATATCAGATAAACCAAAATGATGGGACATTCTACTGGAGAACTGACCAGCAGTCCTCAAATGAGCGCAGGACAAGAAAGTGAAAGAGAGACAGAGAGACTGACACCTTGGGGAGAATCCAAGGAGACACGACAGCCACCTGCAGTGAGAACCTGCATCCTGGATTGGACACTGGGCTAGAGGAAGATCATAAATAAACAAACTGGTAAAATCTGAATACAGGCTATAGTTCAATTAACAATATTTACTAATGTTACATTTTCATTTTGATATCAGATTATAGTTATATAATATGTCAGTATTATGAGAATTGGGTGAAGGGCATATAGGAACTGTCTGTACCAGTTTTACAAATTTTCTCTAAGTATAAAATTATTTTAGAATAGGGCGGTGCCTGTGGCTCAGAGGAATAGGGTGCCGGCCCCATATGCCAGAGGTGGAGGATTCAAACCCAGCCCTGGACAAAAACTGCAAATTAAACAAAAATTATTTTAGAGTATAAACTAAAGCAAAATAGACTGGTTCAAATAACCATTCTGGGTAAACTAATTCTTGTGACGTGAAGGTCTGAAATCTAAGACAGGGTGTGGCTGCACACAGTTGTCCCTTGTCAAGGCACAGCTTTCTCAAAGAATAGGAAGATGAAACACAAATCTAAAAGTCATCCCCTTTGTGTCTCAACTTGACAATTTGTCCACTTATCAGAATCATCTCTCTATTATCTTCACTTCACTCTATTTTCCTTGACTCCGTTTTGGTCTTTTCTCCCCTCTACCCTCCCCCCCCCCAATATTTTAATAATGAAGCAGTAATGTCTCAACCAAGTGGCTGTTACCAGGTAGAATTTTTTTGCTGAATTCCCCAGAATGCTGAAATTTCTACTTAGCACTTCCTCCTCGCTATTAAGAGAGTTTCATTTCTTAGATGACTTTCAGAGGCATGTTCCTCTGCTAAGTCACAATTGGATCTAGCATCATTAATCCTTTGATGGGTCATTAAGAATTTTCTCTCTGCACCAACTTTTTTCCTCCAGATTCTGCTTTATGTCTAGCAGGGGGGAAGGAAGTTGTGAAAGCAAACACATGGAATTCATCTTTGGTATTCTTCTTTCCAAACCTATACTTGCAACAGTAACACATCTTGGATTTCTGGGCATTATACTATCAGCTCTCTGGGCCACCCTTGCCTGCATTGCATCAATTAAAATATGCTTTCATTGTGACCCAGCCCAACCTCCTTCTGTGATGTCTGCAACTCAGGGGCTCCATCATAGGTCACAGACTGTCAGCCTCCACGTTGAATCCATCAGGTTTCCTTGTTGGATTCCATAATGTCATTTATTGTGTGTGTGTGTGTGTGTGTGTGTGTGTGTGTGTGTGTGTGTGTTGTTTATTATCTTGACAGGAAATACTTAAAACAGGGGATTTTGCATAACGATTCAGCTTCCTGGCTTCTCATGAATTATCAAAAGGCCTGCAACTCATGAACCACATTCCAAGAAGGCAGAATATGCTCAAGTTGAACATCTGTCGCTCCTTTAGACAATGGGACAATTTTCTAATTTCCATTTTACCCACAGTACCTTGTATCCAGCCTGGGTGTATACTTGTGTGTTTGCAAAACTTACCTTATACCTTACCTTTTAATTCATAAAGGTCAGCCTGAGTTCCATTACTTACCATGGTGGGCAAAGAAATATAATAACCCTTTTTTTTTTTTTTTTTTTTTTTTAGTCTAGGAATCTCAGAAGCTATAGTCAATCTTATTTCTCTCTGGGAAACTACAGAATAAACGCTGCCAATCATTTTCTGTTGCCTGCTGAATGGAGGGTAAAGGGCAGCATTGCTACTTCAGGTTCCTTTATACGATTCCTTGCTTTTTAAAGAAATCTTATTATTCTTATTATAGATCACACTCAACTCTCACACAGTGATTCTCAGGCATGGGTTTGTAAGGAGGGGATGGAGCCATTACCGCTGTATTTTTCAGGGAAGAGTTTTACTAATCCTCCTTGGCATTCATCTCTAAATCTTGGTGAACTCAAGTAGCTTCAATCTCTGAAAGTTTAGTTTTGACTTCAGTGATTTTCTTGTTATTGCTAGATTTTTCAGGATTGACTGCTACCTGAATTATCTTTGTTTATTTCCCTTGGCTCTTTCCAGCAGGTTCAAGCTTTGTTCCAAGGGGTCACATCATATCCTGCCCTGATGCCTCTCATTATGAGGGTGTAGTCAGTAATTATTTTTAGCTTTACCTAAAATGCAAATAACTCCCTTCTCCTCATTTTGAGCCCTTTCCCAGAGTACTTTCCTTATGAAAGAAAAAAAAAAAAAAAGACCTTCATATGATGTGAGCGGAGGTTCAATCAGAGAGCATAAATCATGCCTTGTACTCACAAAGGTGTGAGGAGCCCTTCTCCTTCCTGCTGCTTTCATTTATTTCCAAACTTTTAGGCACCCCTCTGTTAAACTACACAGCAAACGAATTTACAGTGAGTCTCAAATTAAATATTAATGCAAAACCTCTCAGCCTCAAATTTCATTTGCTTCAGTCACTGTAAAATTTAATAAAATTTTGGTGAGTGTTTCATATTTAACTTATTTCAAGGGATAATGTTGATTTTAGTACTGAAATTTTGGAGCCAAAATTATCAAAGAGGGTTTGAAAACGTGAATGAAAAATGAACTTAAAAGTGACACACAAATTAGATTTCAAAACATGCTTTTAGCAAATATCAACTCAACCCACATGTAAGCTTTTTACACAGCAAATAAATTGGTTGAGATCTTTTGCTTCAATATTTTATCCAGGAATTTCTAAAATTTTAAATGCCCAAGCTTTAGCTCTGTTCTCATTTTAACCTAATGTTTGTTTAGTGTGTATTCCATTAAATCTAAAGACATACCACATTGGAAATCTAAAAAAGCAGGTGATCTTCTTATCCATCACTTATAACAATCACATAGAATTTCCAAAGCAGCTTCTCTAGATGAGGTAAAGTATTTCTCCTATAATGCTGCAGGTTCAGCAATATAAATTAAATGGCATGTAAAAGGTGATTACTCCAAGCTGTCTTTCTGGCACTCTATTTAGATAGCTCATATAACCTAAAAAGAAATTGAGTGAAATATTTGGAGGGCTAATAGAGCTCTGAGATATAGATTTGAATGTCAAGTTTTAAAACTAAACTCTTATTTTTTTCTCAAGGAAGAAAATGAGATAGAAAGCACTGAAAGAAAGAAAAATAAAGTACAATGAAAAAAAAAATCATAGGAACCAAATCCCCAAACAATCTTTAAATACTTTTGGACCTTGGGTAACTCAATTAATTTAATACTAACAGTAATTCCCATAAATACTATATTCCTTTCTTTTTTCTCACACACCCTCGAGACATTGATATTTTTCTGTTTCCACCAGTTTTATAAGACCTCTCTCCTTTCTCTTTTCTCTCCTCTCGTTCTTTCCAATTTAGCTCCAACAAGAACTGCATGGACTCAAAAGTATTTGTTTTGTAGCCACAAGCAAGCTTTCCTTGAAAATCTAAATTTGTACAATTGCTAACCTAGTGTTTTTATTGCTTGTTTTGGTTTTAGTTGAGTTGTTTCTGCCTCGAAGTCTACAAGCCTTACTGAGAAGGAGACACAGGAGGATTATGACACTCATTCAAAGGAGGTGTGAATAAACATGGAAGAATCATCCCAGGGCCCTTACTAAAAGGCAATACCCAATAGTTCATACACTAAACTCCTCCTGGGTGGATTCTCTTACCTGGTAGATGGTCCACCACTTGCTATCACATGCCCATTCCTTTCTACTGTTTTCCTGGAATTTCCAGAGAACCTAATAAATATAGCCAATAGTAGCTCTCAATACAATTTCTACCCCTTGCCCTAACTGAATTTTTATGGGCAACAACTTAACTGTCAGTATAAACTCTCCTCAATCGTGTCAAGAATTTGGGGACGATTAAAAGGAGATCTATCTTTAAAACATTGAAGATTTCCTCCACAAGGAGACACAGATGAGTCTTCATGGGCAAGTGCCTATTTATTTTGCTATTATTATTTGCTAAGTAACAGCCACATTAGCAATGCTTGGAAGGTTACTAAATGCCACATTTACCAATGCCACGCTGCTCAGCACGTAGAAGATTGCTATGTGTATTATCTTAACCCCTAAAGAATACCATGAGTCAGGCTCCGTTAATTTCATTTTACAGACATGCTATAGGCAAATATGGGGTAATGAGAAAATAGTATTGACAGTTCTGAAATATAAAGGAAAATGTGATAAGAAGGCAACAGTATTGTAAGGCCTATTCCTGACTATGGGATGCCTTTTACTGTGAACCATGCTTTTCAAGCAATAGCAATGCTCAAACATGGATCCATGTTTAAATAACCTGAAATAGATTTCTTCTCTGTTTAGGATCTTAACCTTACCTCCAAAGATTACATTTTGAGGCTTTATTTCATACATAGCCTCCTAATATATGGGATGGCAATGACACTGCATTCATTCTTATAGAAAATATTCCTGAAGTAAGTATATGGACCACAGCTTCACTTTGTCCTCATTTCTACTGTCACCTCCTCACTCAAGCCACCATATCTTCTCTAGGACAATTATGACACCCCCTTAATTG
Organism: Loris lydekkerianus; assembly: GCA_963574355.1. Lineage (NCBI taxonomy): Eukaryota > Metazoa > Chordata > Mammalia > Primates > Lorisidae > Loris > Loris lydekkerianus. The sequence goes on from CAUYPK010080461.1 coordinate 20,408, forward strand.
GATTCTCCATTTCCTCTCTTAACTGTTTTTGTTTAACAGCAGGTATGAGCTTTCCCAGAACTCAGGTGTATCCATGCCACCTCTGATTAGAAAGCCAGTTGCTACTTCTTATAAGCCAACCCTCACTGCCCCTCTCTCCCAAACACACACAGTTCACTTCAGACACACTGACCTTTTTTTCTAAAATGCCAAATTCATTACTTCCTCTCAAGAGTTTGCATAGAAAGCTCCTCCCTCAGGTCAGCTTGCTCCCCTTCATTGTGTATTCTCAGCAAATATGTCACCTTTTCAAAAAGACCTTCCTGGCTACACCACCACTTCTCAAAGCTTTTCTCTATAATCACATTATAGGATTTTGCTTTCCTCTCCAAACAAACATTATTTGTTTATATATTTGCTTAATTATTCTGTCTCCTCCCACATCAGCCAGTCACATTAACTTGCTCATTTGCTCATTCTCAACACCTAGAAAGAACAGAACTTGCCATCTATTTACTCGGTTGAATGAGTGGATACATAAACAACTGGCAACCACACGGGTTGCTGGGTTGCTTCAGGGATGATATGATTTCAGGAGGAAGAAAAAGTGAAAAATACAAATGAAGGCATTCTAAAAGTATACGAGATTTCTTGATATTATATTAATATACTAATTGATAAACTAACAGGTATCTATGGAATGCAATACAGGATTCAATGTGATTCCTCAAATGTTACCTCCTATGCACTCATGGAAGGTGTTATGGGCACTGCCAGATTTCTCTTTTCAGAGTGGGTTGAAGCAGTTTTTTATAAAACGCAGGTGGTATTTTCCTGGGCACTCAGAGTAAAACACACACAAGATAAAACTCCCACGCACTTCATTACCTTATGCTCTCCAGCAATGAGACCAGGAAGTGGGGTTGAAAATGTGCTAAGAGGTTGGTGCTTCAACTGTCACGAGTGATCTGTAATGTTTAATAAGATTATCAGGGAGGGAAAACAGGAAGAAAGTACCCTCTACCTAAAATCCCCACAATGGCCAGAGGAAAAGGTTTAAGTTTTAAATTCCACCTATTTTTAAATTTTGATCGTGATAAATAGTGTTGCCATACTTTCCCCCAAATAAGATTAGTATGCTGTTGTATTACAGGTTATCAACATGACACTGGTGGCCGTTAGCCTTTGTGTGATAATGGTAATATGAGGGCTTAGCAAGAGTGCCTGAATTCCACATACAAAATTGACTTAATTGCTTTTTAAATGAAAATCTCCAAATCATGGCTGCTCAGTGGGCGCAATCTGTATGAGTCTCACCTGTAATCTGGCATCCTTGTCACTGCACTTTCAGAGCTTAGTCAGGAGAAAACGTCTTTAACATTAATAGAATCAAATAAAGCAGACTCTTTTAATAAAGTAAACTTGATAATTTAATATTTTATACCAATGAGATACACCATTACAAACTTTGGAAATCCACACGACTTAAATAATCTGAAAACCAAATCATGTAAAAATCTCTGTAATTTATACTCTAGCAAAAGTTTGAGGTCCCTAATTGGCTCAGTTACTGATCTGTATAGGTAGAAGCTTCAGAAAAGTCTCACTGTCAAAGCTCTCTTTCTTAGCATCTTTTTCCTTCCTCTCTTAACATCTTGATTTCTAAAGAAAACAGATCATTTTAAACACATTTCCATTATCTGAATTTTGCCTACAGTTTTTCTTTTTCACAAATATCTGAAAATACCGCAGGAACACTCAAAGCAACCAAGTTTCATTTCACCCCCAATATCATTTTTAGTTCTCTTTTCTCATTTTAAGGAGAAAGGGCTGGGATGACAAATTGTCATTAAAGAAAAACTCAGCGGTAGAAAAAGTCTTAAGGAATTATGTATTTGTATTTCTAAAGTTAAGCAGTCTTGGAAGTCTTGAAGGATGTCAATGCAAAGTGGAAAAGTTAGGAAGGAAGATCCTCCTATTGATGGCAAGAATAAAACAAGAGATGATATGTGGTACCTTGATCTTACCTGAAGAAGAAATGCACTCTTTCGACTAAAATGAGGTCATGTTTCAACAATACCTGTCTTTGGTCTGAAGGCTAAGCCAGCCAGGACAATGAAGTGCATGCAACTCACGAAAAGATGTCTGACTGTTAATAAGAATGCATTGTGAGATAAAATGTAACACAGCCATCATAGCAAGACCACACACTCTATCTTCTTCAAGAAGATTTTTTTTTCTTTTTCTTTTACTTAACAAAGTTAGAAGAAATTGCTTAAGAAAAGGTACTTTCTCAACTTCTATAAAGGGTATAACTATAATATTATTCATGTTTAAATGGAAAATTTCTTATACACAAAACTATAGTCAAGCTGGTATCTATGAAAAATAAGATTAAACAAAACACTTAATGGTAAGATGTATGTATTAATTGAAATTACCTTTTTTTTTTTCCTACAAGTAAAAAGACATCTTTGAAAAGTGTGTGAATGTTTAGAAATATTTTGGCATATTTAAAAAGAAATACCAAATGTTGATACTATGTCATTTTTCCACAAATAAGACTGGCAGAGTTATTGAACACCATTTGAGAAGTAACTCCAATATCTTCAACCTGAGCATTACCCTTTTCCACTAACAATACTTAACAAATTTGAAATAATGGAAAATAAGAGCAACAAATGGGCACACCACTTATTTAGTCATGTCATTGCATTTTTAAAACCATAATTGGACACCTAGTTGCAGATGAAACTAAGTTAGTGTGACTGCCTGAGAAGGTTATTATACTCATATTTAAAAGCACAGTTAATACTATTGTCCATTTTATAACTTCAATAATTTCCACTATCCTTTATTGAGAAAAAATATTGACTTTGAAATCACACTTCAGGATGTATTTCAATTTTTTTTTTTAATGGAGAAAAATAAATCCAGTTAAAAAGTAAAGACAATAAAGAAAGATAATAAATTTTTGCTTACTTTCATATTCTAACAGTGTTATAAATTCTTATGGCATCCAATGATATAAATATGTAGCTACCATCAAACATGTTTCATTGGCCTAATTTAATAGGCACAGTGACAAAGGAACCTCTGACTTGCTCTACAAACTGCAGAAGGGAATATGTCCCCTTAGTCTTTCAGGGAAATATGTAATTATTGCTTTTTTTTCATAAAATTCAGCTTTAGGCTTCTCCTGCAAGACTAATTTTATAGGACCTATAGCTACTATTTAATAGTTTTGATTTCCAATTAATTATTAGTCAGTTTCACCAAATAGTGTAGTTAGGAAGCTCTGTCAGAATAATTGGGTTTGTATAGAGATAGCCTAAATTATTAGACTGTCCAAAAAAGAGAAAGAGAGAGAGGGAGAGAAGGGAGGAAGGAAGGGAGGGAGGGAGGGTGGGAGGGAAGAAAAAAGAAAAGGAATTCAGAACATCATTTGAAGTCAAATATCAAAGTCTGGAAGTTTTATGGCAGGATAAAGTTAGTGCCTCTCTTTGGATATTTCAGTTTCATTCCAGGTGTGAATAACCTCAGAGCAGGGAGACTCTGCAAAGTACATTAGCTCTAAATTACTAACAAAAACCAGGTTTTATTTAGGAGCAGAGTTAGTATGGGAATTGAAATTCCAAGACTGCACATTATTATTCACTTAGGGATAGTGTGTTAGGTAATAGTAAAGAAAAAAGGAGCAGTTGAAAGGCCAGAAGTCTTTTAACATCTGACAGCAGAGGGGGTTCTACGTGTGAACAGTAATTCTCAAAGGGACTTCAGTCTGGATGTCCGCCTGCTTGATCTAATCCCATAATGTAAGAAAGGCAAGGCAGTTGACAGAAACAAGCAATTTTATGCCCCTGTGTGTGTGTGTGTGTGTGTGTGTGTGTGTGTGTGTGTGTTTCCCTGATTGTCCACTGCTATTCAGGTGTTCCATGTGAGATACATAAAGGGAGTTTTCATTAGTTGGCTCCATATGTTTGTATTTTTGCCCTAAAACAAAACTGAGCGAAAATAGAATGGATTGTCATCTTCCTCCTTTTATGCTACTCTGCTACTGCTAGTAAATCTACTCTGCTGTGAACTAATGAGGGAGAGGAAAAGCAAGGCAGTCCTTCATGTATGTCTGAAAACTGTAACAGAAATGTTATTCCCAGAATAAGCAGCACCTGCCATAGCACCTCCCACCTGGCCCTATTTACCCAAAGAACCATAATGACAATCTATGGTTATGACACCTTGTTTACTGGCTTCCTTACCAGAAAAAAAAAAAAAAAAAAAGTGTTTGTTTGTTTTTTAGCTATGTAAAATACTGTCATGTTAATAATACACAACCATTTGCTACTTTTACACCACACTCGTGACACAGCAGACATGCTGAGGCCTGGAGCTGTCCAGAGTGGAGCCCTTCAGGTCTTAAGGAGCCCAGGATGAGGGTCTGTTTGTGAAGGGTGGTTGGGATTAGAGATGCCGTGAGTCTCACGGGGATGGACATGCAGAGGGACTGGCTTTGTCCAGCAGAATGACAATGAAACCTGAAAATTAGATTCTAATTGCTTCCAGTAAAGAGGGCTTTCAGAGTCTATGCATTGACCCAGAAGAGGAGAAATGAAATTCATACAAAGGAATGGACATGAAAAGAAGAGAATTTCCTTAATCATATTTTTGCTCTGGGATATAAAAAAAAAAAAAAAAAAAACCCAAGCAAACAAAAAACTCAAACCAATGCTTCTTTCTCAATCTTTAGGAAAACGTTATGAATAATTTCCATTTGCTGGCTACAATTCAGTTTTGACTATGGCTTTACAATAGGTACAAGGCAAAATTGAGACCATCTGCAAACCCTTCCTTCCTAAATTTCATATCCAGCCCTGCAGGTTATTTATCAGTCAGGCACACAGAGTAGGCAGGGAATGTGGCAGCAATAAATGTATTATTGGGATATATTATTTTTCAACTTCCCAATAATTATTTTCATTTATAATTCTTTAAAATAATAATTCTCAGATTTTGGGACACAAAATCTTTGCATGTTGTTTTAATATTTTTTTAAACTTTTATAGATACTTGAATTTAAATTCTTCCTGTCTTCATTATATGTAGCTTAAGACAATTTTTATACTATTCTACAATATTTTAAATATTACAAACTTTGTAATAAATTTAAAAGCTTACTAAATTTAACAATTTAATAAACAAATAAATTCAATTATATTTTAGATTGTATCATATTAAATAATATAATTGGCACAGCATTGCCTTGTGAGCATAAGGGTCATAGAAATCTGGGTATGATCATCAGAATATATACATTTTTTGTAAACATCATTCATCAAATTGAATTTGCCAGTGTTTCAGAACTATGGAAAATCTAAAACGCCTTATTGAAATTTGTAAGTGATTAGAATCTTTGAGAAATAAGCCTCCCTGTATCAGGAAAGAGGGACGTAAGTGTCCAGAAGTGAACAGAATATTAAAAAAAAAAAAAAAGAAAGAAAAAAGAAAAGAAAGAAAGAAAGAAAGAAAGAAAGAAAGAAAGAAAGAAAGAAAGAAAGAAAGAAAGAAAGAAAGAAAGAAAGAAGGAAAGAAAGAAGGAAAGAAAGAAAGAAAGAAAGAAGCACTTGGAATAACATAGTTGTTAGATTTCGAGTGTGGCAGTATTCCACACTTTGTATGGCAAGTAAATAAAAATCACCTCAGAATTGTAAATAAGCATTACTTAGGAGGTCCATTATCTTTTGTGAAGTTTTTATATACAGGATTATGGTTTTGTTTTGTTTCTGGCTAGAAGAGGAAGAAAGGAAAATAAATTCCTAGAGCAAATAGGGGGCATGGCCTGGGATTTACCACCAGAGGACAATAGCAAGACAGCAGCCAAGCCATAGAGAGCAAGTCATCAACAAGGAGCTCAAACTTCACACAGAGTCTAGAATCAGCCAAAATATACAGTTCAGGATTTGGCTTTAATCAACTCAAAATGTACAGGGAGATGGTCCAAAGGATGATGGATTAAGACAATAATAAATCACTCTTTCTTCCTTCCCTGATCATGATCACTTTTCCCTGCACAAGCCAGAAATCTCTAGGGGACTCCTCTGCTCAAATCCTCACCATGACGCTGTGACTGACAAATAATCAAGCATCTAGTGCTCTAAAGGAACGTCTCTCTCAAGCCTGATTGCCTGTCACAGTTCACACCATCAACTAGCTGCCATGTCAGACGCCATCATTTCCCATTTGGGCTACAGCAACATATTCCCACTCCCCTTCACTTTTCCTATTTCTCCACTTCTGTTACCCACTGGGAAACATAGGTCTGATTATGTTTAATTCCAGCTTCAAATACTTTGAACCCATTTTGATATCTCTGGTCTTAAATGCCTTATACCACTTCTTATGATACACCTCTTTTTTTGCCATTTTTAAAAATAAACCATATTCTACTGATTCTGAATTACTTCCACTTCTCTTATTTAGAGAAGAGATACTCTTGAAGCTTTAAAAGAGGTTGGTTATTCATGTAACCCCAAAGTACACAAGACTAAATATTCTAAAGGGGTACTTAAACAGGGCCTGTAGATTGTTTTGCCCCCCTGCCCTAGACATGGATTTTGGCCAAAGGCACACCCACCTGCTGGGCAACAATCATCAGCACGCCATAGAAAATGCTAGAATGCTGAGTAATACTATCATGGCCTCTGGTCTGCAAGCTCACCAGGCCAATTCCTTCCATCTCTCCAAATCCCATTCCCTGGAAGCTGCTTGGGAGCCTTTTGAAACATTCTGAGAATGTAAAACAGATGGTCATTTCTAAAGTCTTAAAGATGTACACTCCCCTACTTTTTATTTAATGCATTGAACAGATGCTTGTTGCAATGCAACGTGAGTAACTCAGAAGGTATGTGCCTGAGTAAGACTCAAAAACATCATAGAAAACGTATATAACTTTTCAGTAAGTCAAACAAAAATTATATATACAGGTAATTCTAGAAAAAAGGAACTTTCACTTGAAAGAAAAAGCTTATTGAGGACTTACCTGCAAGTGACTTAGGTCCTTCACACTAGCACTGGTTTTTGACTGAAACAAAGGAAAGTTATTTAAACTATGTAAATGAGGGTCCTCAAACCTAATCAATTAGCAGTAAGACAAAATAATCCAGTGCATTGCCAGTCCATCAAGATGTTATAGCCATTTAGGAATAATAAAACTATTTAATATACAATAATGTTAAAATGTATTAGAGGGGATATGATTAAATGGCTTAAATATAAAAAAAAATGACTAACTGTAACAGTAAATTAAAATGGAAGGGACGGGTGCCTGTGGCTCAGTGAGTAGGGTGCTGGCCCCATATACCAAAGATGGCAGGTTCGAACTCAGCCCCGGCCAAACTGCAACAAAAAAAATAGCCAGGCATTGTGAAGGGGTCCTTAAGTCCCAGCTACTCGGGAGGCTGAGGCAAGAGAATCGCCTGAGTCCAAGAGCTGGAGGTTGCTGTGAGCCGTGATGTCATAGCACTCTACCAAGGGCAACAAATTGAGACCCTGTCTCTAAAAAATAAATAAAATAAAATAAAATGGAAGGGACATTTATTTATGTAATTTTTTAAATGAGATCTATACCAATCATACTACATTAATGTCTTGACAAAGCTGCCTAAAATTATCACTGTCTGATTCATGATCTTTATGTGATTGATATTTCACCTTTTCTAACATGAGAATATCAGCTATACTTCAATGTTGCCTCACAAATGTTGATACTGTCTTTTCCTTCATTAAAATAAAGACATTATTAAAAATTTCCATTGCTCATGGCTTCTGGGATCACATGTATAAATGCCAATTGCTTTAAGAGAAAGAACCAGAAATAAAACCATGGGTATAAACTTTGGCTTCTCTGACTATGTTGCTTTGCTTTGTTACACATAATTTTCATTCCAAGGTTACCTCTTGGTTGAAGGTAGCACATAGAGCTTTGAATAATTTCACCTACACCACAATAGTCAGCAGAAAATTGGTGAGAAATGTCTACCCTCTTCTACCAGAGCATAGATACTGATGCATGCCTATGGGCCAGACTAATAACACCTCACATAGTTAAAAGAACATCTGGGAAAAGTACTCAACCATATGTCTGCTGAAACTTTCTTATATAGAAAGACACTAAAAATAATGAGTAGATAGTCCTAATTCTTCGTGTCTCAATTTTACTCACATGATACACATTGAATTTTTCTGATATTGAATTACCCATACAGAATAAAATAAATTAAAATTATAAAAATCAGTACAGATGCACATATAGGTGAAAAAGGAATGAGAGTATTATACCTACTGTTTCTGAAGGCTGGTGCAAAATGGCTGTTTGCTGAGGCTTGCTTTGGTAAAGAACAGTGTTGTGTTTTAAATGCATTAACTCCAAATTGCTGAGGGAAGATTTTCATTTGTGGTTCCATAATTGAGCCATGAAACAAAGTCTTGACCTCTTCAAGTGGCATATTCATCCAGCTTTTTTCCTAAGGAGTTTTCCCAATCACAGCATTGGGGAAGGGGACCCCTGTGGTAGGTTCTGTCTTACCTGACAATAAAACAGAAGTAGAAGTGCAGGTTTGACCACATGATCACTAAAGAATAGGAAACATAAAAATAGTAGTTTAAAAATATGTATGCAATTTCTCTCTCAATTATTGTCTCACTCTTAAGTTGTACAAGTAGAAAATAATACTCTGAGAAATTTAGCTAAACCCAGTAGCTGGGAGAATAAAGGTCTGAAAGCAATTTCGGTAGTCACCATTGGAGTTCACAGCCAGCCAAGAAGATGTTGTGGGCAATACTCCAGGTTTTCAGTTGAAGCCTCAAAGGGGCAGAGGTGTGGAAGGGAAGATATATGTAGGAATAAAGAATGACCAAAGGGTAAGTAAAACTTAAATAGATTAGCTCTACCAAAACCTAAGATCCTACACATAAAGTTTCAATGAATATAATTTATAATAAAAGGAAACTATATGCTTAAAAAAAAAAAAAAAAAAAAAAAAAAAACATTGTGAGGAGAGTTCAAAAGGTCAATTTAAAAAATTCTATATAATCTGATGTAAAAAATATAGCTTTGGAATTATTAGATACAGAACAAATATAAGTTGAAAGCGCTCAGGATTTTCTAGACTAATTTGTGGTAACAGACAATCCTAAAACCAAAGCTTGAATGGACCAAGTTGGCCCACCAGTATTAGAGCTTCCAGAAGGATATTTAAATAATAAGAGAAAAGTTTATATGTATTTAACCAGGTAATTATCATTTCTGATGTTCTTTGTCACATTTTATAAATCCATATTATCATCTTGAATTATATCCATTCTGTATAAAGGACTTCTTCATATGTTAAATAAATGTCTTACAGTGTAGATCTGATAACATTACTTTATCATGTTTAAATAACTGAAAATGTATTTCACATTTATTTTTGAGAGATTTTTTTGGTAGACACGGAATTTTAGAACATGAAACTTTTTTTTTTTATTTCAGAACACTGAGCACATTAGTCCACTGCTCATTTGCATTATTTCTGGTTTGCTCTTATCTTTATATTTGTTCCTCTGTAAATAATATGTCATTTTTCTCCATAGGCTGCTTTTCAGATTTTCTAATTACAAAATAGTTTTAAATAATTTGATTGTGATATGTGGTTTATTTCTTATTTCTTGGGCTTCAGGACTTTTTGAACCACTTACATTTGTGGGTGCATAGTGGTTTTTTTTGTTGTTGTTGTTTTAACAAAATTGGAAAATTTTTTTAGTTATTATTTCTTTTTTCTTTCTTTCTTTCTTTTTTTTTTTTTTTTTTTTTTTTTTTTTTTGCCATTTTTGGCCAGGGTCAGATTTGAACCCCCACTTCCAGGATATGGGGCCAGGACCCCACTCACTGAGACACAGTTGATGCCCTCGTCATTATTTCTTTAAATAATTCCCAAGTCATTCCCTGTCCCCTCCTTGCCTTGTGGAATCCAATTATATACACGGGAGAATGTTTGAAGTTCACTCACAGGTCACGGTCACCAGGGCTCCTTTTTTAAAAATTATTTTTCCTCTCATACTCATTTTCTTTAGTTTCAATTGTTATGTCCTTAAATTCACTAATATTTTTTTCTGTAGTATCTAATCAGCTATTAATCTCATCAAGTGAATTGTTCTTTTTGGGCATTGTAGTTTACATATCTACATGTTTGATTTTTGCCTTTCTTGTGTCTTCCAAGGTGTCTACTTAACTGCGTGCACATGCAAAATGCAATTTTGGTAACTGTTCAATGTCTTTGCTAATTCAAATATCAGTGTCAGTTTTACGTCATTCAATTGATTGATTTTCCCACTCATTGTATTTTCTTCCTTCTTGGCCTGTCTGATCATCTCTGATTGGGTATCTTTCATCTAGATTTTTATTATTTTGAGTATGGTATACTTTTGTTTATTAGCACCCAAGGAGACTCTGCTAAATTTCTTGTTCTTTGCTCTGGAATGCAGTTAAATTACATGGAACAGTTTGACAATTTGGGGTCTTGCTTTTAGTATTTATTAGGTGATTCTGGAATAGAGTTCAGTTAAAGGTTAATTACGCAGTATTCCAAGATGAGAAGAGCTTCTTGGGTTTCCATTCAACATCACTTGCATTGAGATTCATAGTGTGGCTTCAGAAGAGGCACAACACCTGTCTTTGTGTGAACACTGAGTTTGCTTTCATCTCTTTAGATGGGTACCTCTCCAGGCCCAGGCACTTTGCTCCCATGGATGACCTAATCAATGCTATGATGAATATTCAGAGGACCTTGATAGCTCCTGGTTTCTCCCTGTCTCTGCTACTGTGTCCTGTGAACTCTACCTATCCTGGGGGTCCTGAGACTTCCTTCCTAATCTATTCATTTCCAAGAGCCTTCTGGGTTGCACCTTCTGGGCTTTCCCTTCTATTCCCACCACCTGGGGATTTTATTGAGGAAAAAAAGTGGGGACTTTAATAGGACTCTCCTCATTTTTTCTTCCCTGTATTTTAGGAATTATGGCCTTTATGGCATAATGTCCACTGTCTTGAAACCAGTTGTTCACACATTTTTATCAGATTTTTGTTTTTGTTGCTATTGTTTCAAACAACAAATTTGTCCCCTTCATTCCATCTTGGTAGGAAGTGGAAGTCACCCACAAATTATCTGAACAAGGAAGATTTTATAGAAATAATATTATAAGTAATGCTGTGGTCAAGTAATACGAGGTATAAAGTAGGACTTTCAGGGACAGAACATGTGCAATAGCATAAAGCAGCCACCACCTGCAGAGATGGAGAATGAAGAAGGAAGGAGCGAAGAACACCAGAGAAGCCCGTTGTTCACCTCTCCAAGGCTAAGGTTTTAAGCCCTTGAGAGAGGTGTGAGCGGTTATTCCACAAACAATCAGCAAGTTGGTGGGGAGAACGCTAGTGCAGGGTGCAACTCAGGGCTGATCCACGAGTTTTTAGATGAGAACTACTGCGTTTTCTGCCAACCATCTCAGGAGTTTGGCTTGGAAAACAGTACCCTGAAAGCAGGAAGGAAAGCTCTTTCTTCCCACTATGAGCCTGGAATCATCTCCAGTGCTTCTCTGTTAATAAAGCTTAACATCTGATCTGTTGTTCTCTAACAAGAAAAACCACAGGACCCAGAAGTGCAGAGCAAAGAAGGGTGGATTTGAAGCTGGAAGTTGGTGTATTGCTAGCTGGAACAGAAGAAGACACAATACAACAGTAATAAAGACTAACTTACTGGTGTATAAGGCAACTGGATGAATATTATAAACATTAAATATGGGAAACCATGCACGGGGAGTATATACTGAATGATTTCGTTTACAGATATATATATATATATATATATATATATATATATATATATATATATATATATATATATATATATATAATATCTATATATATATAAATAAAATAGTAGAGAAATAAAA
>CAUYPK010080463.1:0-25353 GCA_963574355.1 Loris lydekkerianus
TCTTCTCCCTTTCCCCCTTTCCCCTATTCTTAGGTTGTAACTGGGTTATAGCTTTCATGTGAAAGCCCTAAATTAGTTTCATAGTAAGGCGGAGTACATTGGGTACTTTTTCTTCCATTCTTGAGATACTTTACTAAGAAGGATATGTTCCAACTCCATCCATGTAAACATGAAAGCGGTAAAGTCTCCATCTTCTTTAAGGCTGCATAATATTCCATGGTGTACATACACCACAATTTATTAATCCATTCGTGGATCGATGGGCACTTGGGCTTTTTCCATGACTTAGCAATTATGAATAGGGCTGCGATAAACATTCTGGTACAAATATCTTTGTTAAGGTGTGATTTTTGGTCTTCTGGGTATATGCCTTATACTCGAGTTTATATGGTATATATATCACAGTTGTTGGGGCATCGTATACTTAGAACTGAATACAATTCCCTGAGTTTCTCATAAATTTCGATCTACTTGGATGCCAGAATTCTTGGACAGACTGATAATTGTTTTTTAGTTGTGTGTTAAAAGCTAGGTAGTGCTAAAGAAAATTGGGGAGTTAATACAAATAACATCATGTTACAGATGAGAAAGATGACAAGCAAAAATTCTCTAAAGTGACTTCAAATGTAGTATATACACATTTGTACATGCACATACACTATATGTTTATATCTATCTTCTATCTAATTTCTCCCTAGTTTTATACAGCTTTGGCAAATACTATTTCTAGCTCTAACGGAAGCTAAGTTCTGTGAGAGGTACTAGGTTAAGGTTTGTATAGTATGCAGAGAGCTTTAGATAAAATGACTGTGCATAAAGATTATTCTATTAATAACTTGCCACAGTACTTTCCCTCTAAAAGCCAAATTTCCTTAAAAGTAATTATTATGCTCTTTGTATTTGATGTCCTATAACTATAGCTATACTGTAAACCAAATTCCTTTGTTACGTGACTTTTTTTTATTAAATCATAGACACATAGATCATGTATACATTAATGCATTTGTGGGGTACAATGTGCTGATTGCCTATAGAATTAGGAATGCTTATGTCACACTAGTTAATATATACCTCATCTCGTTTACTTAATTACTTATTACTCTATACTAATAGATCCAACATTTACCCTTGCTTCATGCACCGTAGGTGTGATCCCACCATTCACCCTCCCTGGATCTGAGTTCCCCCCTCCCCTCTCATCCCCCCTCCTCCCTCCTTCCTCTTGGGCCATCGTTGTAATCTAGTCTTCATATGAAAGTGTGAGTGGTTGTAAATTGGTTTCATAATAGTACTGAGTACATTGGATATTTTTTCTTCCATTCTTGAGATACTTTACTAAGTAAGGATATATTCCAGCTTGTTACATGATTTTTAATATTCATTATAAAAACAAAACATGATACGTATATTAAGAATTAACCTTTTTAAAAATTTCAGATAACGTTATTGGATCAACATAGATTCAGCGCAGTTTCCTTCATCTTTTACTGAGTCAATTTTACTGAGCATTAATATCCAAAAAAGGCCCTTATTCCATACCTAGAAAGAAATTTATTTATGTTTCCTATCATAAGAAATGTTCTGAAACATTAAAAAATATTTTCAACAGCAGAGATGAAGCCAAAAAGGTATTTTTTAGGAAAGTGCATATCTCACTGATAGGTGATAAATTCTAATTTATCAAGAAATGTGGATCTACTTTTGGTTTTGCTACATTGTAATTATAATGCTTTGCAGGCCACAATTTCCATACCATAAGGGAGTTGAATACCTTATGAACCCATGGTTCTAATTAACCAAAATGCCCCAAGCCTATCAGTAAACCACATATAGAAACATTATAGCTTTTTCATACGCCATTTCTTTTCTCCAAATCTACAATTGGCTTCAGATTACTTTTTCCTTCAACTTAAAGTTCCATTCCATGACCTAATTATTTTAAACTTTTACCATTTTTTAAATTGCAATATATTAGTGAATTTTAAATTTTGAAAATGTAAAATACAATAGCCAGAAATGTCTTGGTTAATAAAACCTCTTAAAATAATGCTGCCCCCCCCTTATTTTTCTCGCTCTGAGTTGCATCCAGATTCTTGATGAGTTAAGGCGAACAGTTATGTCTAATATCCTGTATTAGGGAACAAAAACCCTACCCCTACCCCCAGTTCCACTCTCTTCTGACTGGGGGATTCTACCAGTCAAAGAGCAAAGCTGCAATAATCTTTTTCTCTTGAGAAAGTTGTCATAATCATTGTCCTTGACCTTTGGTTCTATATTCCTTAGGGAACAATTAGCAAAATCAAAGGAGAAAAATGCTGGGGAAGTTGTGTTCTGTGGCGTTGCAGCCTTTTCTTGCTCTTATGTCTTCGGAGTGCTAGCCATCAGGAGTATGGAACTTAATTCCCCAGCAGTCAGGTCCCGGGCTATGGAAACCAAGTTCCTCAAGGCATCGAGAATCTGTTTTCTACTGTGACTAGCTCCCACTTCCAAAGCAACACCTTGCACACCACTCCTTTTCCCTTAGCCAAAGCTAAACTGTATCTAAGCTACACAAATCCAGGACACATATCTCCTGGTTCATAGTAGAACTTCAGTCATATTTATTAACTGAAAGAAATTTATTAGTCTTTTTGGAGGGGATGGTGGAGAACAAGATGAGAAAGCGAATCAGGAGGCAAGGAAATATGGGGGCTCATCAAACATTAAAGGAGTTGATAAACCAGGTAGCGTGTCTCGAAATGCAACCAACCCAAGTGGGAGATCAAAGCAGATAGCAAGGGCTTGGCAAGAAAAGGTTCAGCAATGGGCTGGAGTACATTGAAGAACAAGTTCTGTGATTTTAAGATTCTAACGCTGAGGCTGTGCTCTTACATATTATGTGGCAGGGTACTATTGGACTAGAGCCCTAATCAACAGGCTTCCACCATAGCACTCTGTTCTTCTGGTCCTTGGAGGAAAATCCAGCATGATCCATGGCCAAAGGTCAGTGATTTGACGGACCACCTCCCTTTTCTTATCTATCTCACTGGTGACAATAACCAAGCTATGAGTTGTACACATTAGATTATCTTCAAGATCAGGAGCACTCACTTTAACCAACATCTACCTAGTCTGTTTTATATAATTTCCAGGGTCTTTGCTAATACTTTCTCACTGTTCAATTCCTGTTGTTGGGGGTCCCCGAAGCCCCCAGTCCTCTTTGTTTATGTCCTCCATTTGGTGGCAGGGACTTCTTATCTTAAGCATTTGGGAAACAAGGAATAGCATCTCTAACTTGCTACCACCAAAGCCTCCCACTTGAAAACAAGCTCTTCCTCAATCATGATATTCTGTTTTCATGTCTGATCATGATTAAAGCCTCTATGCCCATCAAAGGATGTTTTTTGGTGAAGAAAACCCTCAGAGTAACATAATGACCAACCATTACACTAGGGCAGCAAAATAAATAATATAATCTTTCTAAACTTTCGGCAGTATACACTAGAGCTGAACCGTGCAAATCTTCTGTCTCATCAATTTTACTTTTAGGTGAAATACTCAACAGAAATGAGTTCTTAGACCCTCTAAAAGACATACAGAGGAATATTCATAGTAGCACCATTTGTAATTTGCAACAAATCAGAAACTATTCATATATTCATCAACTATGACCTGGATAAAAATTTGAATTTTATAAAGTAAAGGTAAAGAAAATTACTGAGTTGCCATGCATGTGATCATACTGGGTAAACTTCACAGCAAAAGTTGAGTCAAGAAGGCAGACATAAAAGAACCAGCTGTATTATTCTATTTATAAAGTTGAAAAACAACAACAGCAATATATATATATATATACACACACGTATATATGTCTATACATACATATGTACATAATGTTAGACATCAGGACAATGGTTTCCCTAGGAAGACAGTAGAGAGTAGAATAGGGAGAAGGGGCCTTTCTGGAGTTCTGTGCATGTTCTATGTCTTAATCTGAGTGTCAATGACACAGGTGTATTTATAAAATATAGCACTTTCCACTTACAATTTGTAGAACCTTTTCATATATGTTTCACATAAGTTTATATAATGTAAGACAAATAGATTTTCTTCCTAATGTTCTAATACTAATGGGTTATCTCCTAGAAGACTTTGCTCAGGTATGAAGTATACAACTTGGAATATATAGAGCTTGAGAAGAGTTCACCTAAGAGCAACAAAATTAATTTGAAGAATTGGGAACTAAAAGCTAAGTTATATAATCTTTAATTCCTTTTTTTTGCAGTTTTGGCCGGGGCCAGGCTCAAACCCACCACCCCCAATAATAGGGGCTGATGCCCTATCCTTGAGCCACAGGCACCACCTGCTAAGTTATATAATCTTGATGCAGCCTAAAGAGACTTAACTGAGAAGTGTCTTTGAAAATGTCTTTTAGTACCTGAAGACCCCAAAGAAGGTATTCATTAGCGATTTTCCTTATTTACTAAGGAAAGACCAAGGGAAACACGGTTTAATTAAAAAATTAAGAAATTTTTATGAAACTGCAGAATCTTACAAGGGGATGCACAGTTGGTTACGTAATTTGCTTTTGTACATTTTAAGTCAAAGTTACAAGTGTGCCCTTCACCCAGAACGTGTGGATTGTACCAGGCAGGTGTGAATTTACCCAACTCTTCTCGCCCCTTCCATCTACTAAATTTCTGTGGAATTTTACTTCCACATGCGCCTATACGTGTTGATCAACTAGTTCTAATTTAGTATCAGGTACATGCGGTGTTTGTTTTCCCCTTCTTGCAATGGGTGAGTTAGTAGAACTAATCAGAAATGCATTTTAAACAAGCAACCTAGTGTTGTACCTTCTCTGACTCATAGTGTTCTTTCCTGTGAAGCGTCCATATGGACAGACCCAGTGTGTATCTGGTTGTAAGGCCTAGTACAACCAGTACACACTCGACTCTGGCTCTAACCCCATGCTGTCAGGTGTTGGATGGGGAAATTGCTTTAAGAGCAAGTAACCAAACAGAAGGGCAGCCTTCAGAACAGATGGAAAGCTCAGTATAAGAGGGGAAACCATTAGAGAAATCAAGAATAGCATAAGGTAAGTCAGTGCATATACACGCAGAAGCTTGGCAGGGTGGCAAACCAATTTTATCCCTTGCCAATTCCAACTGATTGGCTTAGTCACCCAGAATACTGTGCTAAGCAAAAGTCTCCGGCCAAGTCCAGAATTCACAGGAAGAAGTGGATGAGTATCTCCGCTAAGAACGGGCTGTCAGATTGAGGCAGAGTTGAGTTATGAGACCACCCTGATATCTTTGACACTCTCCAGTAAGGAAAGATGATGAAAATGCCAGCAGGAAAAGAAAAACTCAAGAAATGTTTAAACACAGGTAATATACACGTGTGAATATTTCGTATGTACCCTGTAAAATTATAGAAGATGGAAAAAGAATTTAAGAGATTAAGCTTAGTCTGGAACATGTTTAATGTTTTAAATTTTGGCTGGGTGTATGGGTTGGGAAGTGGCTGCTTAGGGCAGTGGTTGTCAACCTTCCTAATGCCACAACCCTTTAATACAGTTCCTTGTGTTGTGGTGAGCCCCAACCACAAAGTTATTTTCATTGCTACTTCATAACTGTAATTTTGCTACTGTTATGAATCATAATGTAAATAACTGGTATTAGGTGACCCCTGTGAAAGGGTCCTTCGACCTCCAAAGGGGTCGCGACCCACAGGTTGAGAACCACTGGCTTAGGGAATAATGTTTGCCTACTTAGTGTTTAATGCTTACATCACTATGTAATATCTTTTTCTATTACATGAAACCCCCAAATACAAGGTACATAACAGCAGAGTGTCTTCTAGTTGACACATGAAACGATTCAATTATAAGTTGAAAAGGGGAGAAAATCTGGAATCTGTCCATTTAAAGGCTCCTTTTCAACTTTCATGGTGGGGCCTGAAGTACCTCTGTAGAATACTGGAGCTTGACAACCACTAAAATGTACACTCCTTTAATTTTTACCGATGAGGAAGCTGGGAGGCTATCAGGTTAAAGAATTTTTCTCTGACTTAAGCAACCAGGACTTGAGCCTACATTCTGTCCTATATTTAGACAGTTCCTTTACCAGAATTAGCAGAAACTGAGAGAATTTAAAACAGTTTTTCTTAAGGTACGTTAATTTGCATAGAAGAGAAGAGTAATTGCATTAGCTCAAGAAAAAGACAGATTTTAAAGATGAAATCATACGGAGTCAAGAGTAAAGCACCACTATGAGGTCTTAGGAAGGGTGGTGACCAGGTTAGGTCCGGACACTTATGTACTAAGAGCTCAGGGATATTTAATCTAACACAGTGCTATGAACATGACTGGGCACTGATTCTATTGGTCTCTGTGAATCTTAGCTTAAATTCTGACGAGAAAGCATCAGCTTGATCTGGCCTACAGATATTTTTAGCTTTTGTTAGTTTTTCACTTTCAGGCCAATCTGCTGTGTCTGTGGGGAAAGGTGTGGAGTCACAGAGAGATACAGTTTCTGGGAAATTGAGAGAAAATCTTTCCTTAGAAGGCCTTGTGGGCAGGTACCAGGTTGAGCTGGTAAAAGATTAACTGCTGGTTCTACGGTAGAAGAGGTGAATTATAGCATTTGTAGATTTCCATGGTGTAAATACTCCCACTATGGTGATTTCAAGCTACCAATGTGACATTACTGATTACACAGTTGGGGAGAGATGTATGGTAGCTTATCATTACATAGAATTTCCACTATCCACCTACAAAAGACATAACAGGTGATAGTAAAATAATTGGGAAGTAAAATAATTAGTACTTATTTCCTTTTATATTTATATTTACCTAATGCATTAAATTACATTAATTTTTAATATAATTACCTGATGGTAACATGCTAACATTAATTTAATTTTTAATAATGTCTCCGTTTAAAAATGGACTCAAAAATTCCTGAAAATTTAACAATCAGCTGCAGTGAGTTAGCACAAGCTGTTTCCAAACCACCACTGGCAGGCATTTGAAGATCACCATGTCTATTAGAGCAGCGGTTCTCAACCTGTGGTCGCAACCCCTTTTTAACAATGAAAATACATTGGGACATTAGGAAGGTTGAGAACCACTGCATTAGAGAGTTTGGGAGTTCTGGAAGACAGCTTAAGAAGAGGTCAGGATGGGTAGGACATGAGACAAAGCCCAAAAAGACCAGGATTAAGAATTTGCCTTTGGCTACAAAGGGCAAAAGGAATTTGCCCATCCCTTAATAAAGCGGAGGGTCCTGACTCTTTTCACCTTACCAAGGTTTTTAATTGGTTTTGATTAATCTATATACAGATATTACTAAGGAATTATTTTTGCTCTTTCCAATTAGTTATATTTGAGGTTCCAAAGACTTGGAATTAGAGAATCATCTCATGTCTGTAGATACTGGATAGGTACAACTGACTACCTAGATCAGGTAGAGACTATTCTAGAGCTCAGTTTTCAGAGCCTGCCAATGGTGGTTTTCAGGGACACAGTTAGAAAGCTATGCATTTAATAGCTGATAGCCAATAAAGACCACTTTTCATCTGCTATTGCCATGTGATTCTAGGTCTGGCTTCATGCTAATGTTAATTTTTAGGTTTGATCAAGATTTTGTTATTTCAAATTTACGATACAATCACCTACTGCATCTAACTGACACTTAAATATATTATACTTAAAATTTGTATTTTGTCTACACGTGGCATTCAATCTTAAGCCAAAGTAATAATTGAGCGTTTAGATCACTATGTTATATCTTTTTTCTGTTAAAATAAATTAGTTTGCCCCAAACACTAGAGATTGATCAAAAATGAAGTCTGAAAATATGGTTGTTCATAAATTCCTTCTCAGCTGAAGCATATCGAGACTCTTGCACTTCAAAAATGATTGCAGTTTTTTTCAGGATAGTTTCAACTCTTATGTTCAGGCACCTATAAACCTCAGACCACCACATCAAGGGAAATGAAGTGAACCTTTCGCTTGATGATAAGACTTTACAGAAAACCACTAAATGAGCTACTCTAACTTCATCATGCAGGTGCATAGAGCTCCTTGAACAAATTATTTCAAACTAAGGGAGCCCATTCCCCCATCCTTCCAGTGTTGTACAAAGAAATCATGTTTGATTAGGATTTTATTGTGTGTAGAATATGTTTGAGGGCATGTGCTTTGATGCAAATGTATGCTCTTATAAAGCCTTATGGGCTATAAACTTTAGAATTAAGCATTGAACGCTTGGCTGTGGCAAAATATAAATATTGAGCTGATTTCTTTAACACCTAGGGAAGGGTTTGTCCCTAATGTGAATTATAAATACAGAGAAACAACAAATAATAATGAAACCCATATACACAGTTGAGGTTATTATCCAAGCCTGGTGCTTTCTCAAACTGAAAATAAACTAAATGAAGAAGAGAGAGATGAAGATTTAATAGAACAATTCATCATTTTAAGTCTTGCGAAAGAAGAAACAAAAAACATATAAGAAATTAATTTCTGAATATGGTGTGAATGCTGCTTTGTTCTTTTTTCCAGTCTGCATATTAAAATTAAATGTTCTTCTAATCTTTCTCTGATGATTATGAAGGACTGACATGACATTGAATTGTCCAGTTAGAAGAGATAACTAGACAGATAAACTGGAGGTTTAGAACAGAGATCTTCAAGGTGATAACTGAGCACTGCAGGGATTTGTATTGACATTTAGCTGATTTTAAATGCAATATTACTAAAAGATGGTATATGTTGAAAGTTTACATATGCTATAAGTGGATTATGATAGGTCAAAAATTATAAATTATGTATATGTAATAAGGAGTGGGAATTTGTAGATGGATCTACAAAAATAAGTGTTAAGTTTAAGAGAACTTCAGAAGTTGGAAGCTCATATATATAAAGATATTTTATCTACGTATTTGTTTTGATAAACTACCAATATATGAGTTCCATAATTAGAATCTTCCTATCTTCTTCAAATCTCTGCTTTTAAGGGAAGAAGAATTTAAATCATTTGAAGAGCTATGCTTGTAAAAATTAGTGTCCAAAGCAAAGTTACCAAATTGTATTTTCTTATAACATTTTATCTTGAAATTTGGACAGAGAATCACAAAATGTTAGTCTGAAGGGAACCATAGAGGTCATGTAATCTAAGCTAATATAAGATTGCCCTGAAAAATACATTTCTATTGTAAA
Organism: Loris lydekkerianus; assembly: GCA_963574355.1. Taxonomy (NCBI): domain Eukaryota; kingdom Metazoa; phylum Chordata; class Mammalia; order Primates; family Lorisidae; genus Loris; species Loris lydekkerianus. Next base: position 9,209 of record CAUYPK010080463.1, read on the forward strand.
GGTTCATTAGGCACATTTATAATGTATTATATTGGTAACTTTGCTGAAATAATAGTTGATCTGGCTTTACTGGAGTCAATCAGAAAAGGCTGCCAGCTGAATCTTTCATCTCTTATTTTTTAAAATGCACATACAGGTTATTTGCTGTTGTGATTATGCCTATTTGTATTGTAGGTTCTAGTAAAAACAATTTGATAGATGATTCGGTTCTCACGGAAGAGCTTCTCCTTTGTCCTGCGTGACAGCAAACTACTCTGAATCCAGTTGTCATTTCATCCACCTGATTCAGCTCCTTGTCCCTGAACTCACCTCACCATTTCATGGCCAGACAGAAACTTACAGCCTGTTCTCAGGAATAGCTCGAGTCCAATATTTTCAGCGCCAACACTTTCACCATATCCTGACAACTGCACAGCATTTGGTGAGCTGAATGTTATTCCTCATCAAGACTGTTGACATTCTCACATTTCTGTGATTCTTACCTCCTCCAGTGATCAACTCATTTATCAATGGGCTGCTTTTCTTTTTCATTGTTGGAAGGGAGACTGGCAGGAGGAATTTCCTAACAGTATGAGCAGAAGCTGGAGAAACAAAACTAGGCAGCATTCTTTCTTGCCTGTTGAGGTCCCTCCTGGCCTTCTAAGGGTCTGGCAGCGTATGTGACCACATCGTCCTCTAGTGGCTGACCCCATGTGAGGCCGGTGGCCGTTCTCAGCGGCAGACTGCCCTTTCTCTCTGACTTTGTGCCCAAGGGTTATCACTTTTTAAGATAAAAGATGTTTTTCTTGGTATACACTTGTTTTCTCATAGTCAAAGTTTCCCTCTTTGAACATATGTTCTATTCCTCCATCCCTAGTTGGGGGAGACATAAAAATGAATTCAAGAAATCAAAGTAAATGCTTCCGATTTCTGAAAAAGTCTTAAGGAGCATTCCTCTCAATCAACAGACATCTAGGGGTTGTGTAATAGATGCCAGGCACTGTTGCAGGGACTTGATACACGTCAATGTTGGAAACAACAAACAGCACTGTCCACATGGAGCTGACCTTCTAGTATGCGACTGCTCCAGTGAATAGGTGTTTCCCCTTAGGATATCATTCAAACCACACTCCTTGTAAATGTGACCTATTTCAATAACTATACTATTGTGAGCTGTACTCTTAACATTCGGTAATGTAATTGGTTTTGTCTCGTCTTCTCTACTCTCCCTTCAGGACACATAGGAGGGGATGGGCAATATGTCACTTACTATGTCACTTATTTATCTGGGATTTGCACCCATCATGTTTCTCATCCAAATGTCTTAACTCAGCTCCCACGTGCTAATGTTTCTTACTCCGAAGAGGCCATTACAGAAAGCTATTTATGTCTTCCTAAACTGTGTGCCAGAATTTAAGAAATGCCCTTTTCTCTCTCTACTCCTCCCAGTTCTCCTCCCTATAGGGATGAGAGCTTATTCCTGCTCCTCCAGCTGTAGTTTGGATAGGCTCCTACTGAGCAGTTTTTGCCTGGGGCAAGACTCCATTTCCACGGAACAGGACTGGTTAGCTGAGGTCTCTAATTAGGGGATAGAAATGGTTAAATAAGGCTTTAGTTACTCTTACCATTTTACTTCGCTTGAAAGATGTGAAATTTCAAGTAGTTTAATAGTCATAATTTCATTCTTGACATTTAAAGGGAATGTAGTTAGTTGATCTATATTATTGGTGTAACATTTGTTTCTCCATTCCTGTAATCATGTTTTTCTTTATTTCCAGCTAATTCTAAGGAGAGAAACAATTAACAAGTTCATGAGTTGTTTAAATCTACTGGCTTCCTAAATGGTATGAATAGATTCATTTGGAAGAGAACCACTTAAAATAACCTAAAGTATTATGGCAATTCTCTGATCTTAGAAAGTACACTTTATTTGAATATTGATTATTTAATGTTGAAATTATTATAATAAAAATTCTCCATTAATGCTTATGTGGCATTAACCTTTGGAAGGATGAAGCACATTTAATTTAAAATAGCTTCTTATAGGTTGGGTGTGGTGGCTCTCACCTGAACCCTAGCAATCTGGGAAGCTGAGGCAGGTGGGTTGTTTGAGGTCAGGAGTTCGAGACCAGCCTGAGCAAGAGTGAGACCTTGTCTCTAAAAATAGCTGGATGTTGGGGCAGGTGCCAGTAGTCACAGCTACTTGGATGGCTGAGGAAAGAGGATTGTTTGAGCTCGAGTGTTTGAGGTTGCTGTGAGCTATGACACCAGGCACTCCAACCGAGGGCAACAAAATGAGATTCTGTCTCAAAAACAATTGAGGTTTTCTTTCTTTCTTCTTTTTCTTTTTTTAGAGACAGAGTCTCATTTTGTTGCCCTTGGTAGAGTGCTGTGCTGTCACAGCTCACAGCAACCTCCAGCTCTTGGGCTTAGGCGATTCTCTTGCCTCCTGAGTAACTAGGACTATAGGCACCCACCACAACACCCGGCTATTTTTTTGTTGCAGTTTGGCCGAGGCAGGGTTCGAACCCCCCACCCTTGGTATATGGGTCTGGTGCCCTACCCACTGAGCCATAGGTGCCACCCAACGATTGAGGTTTATTTGATGTTTCTTAGTAATTTAGATTCAGGTTATGCATGTTGTCTGTTTATTTTGCTTATTTATTTATTTCAGAGATGGGGTATTTATTTATTTATTTACTGAAACAGAGTCTCATTCTGTTGCCCAGGCTAGAGTGCAGTAGCGTCAGCCTAGCTCACAGCACCCTCAAACTCTTGGGCTCAAGTGATCCTCTTGCCTCAGCCTCTCTACTAGCTGGAACTACATGTGCTTGTCACAACAACTAGCCAATTTTTTATTTTTTAGTAGAAACTTTTTTATTTTTAGTAGAGACAAAATCCTGCTCTTGCTCAAGCTGATCTCGAACTCCTGACCTCAAGCAATCTTCTCCCCTTGGCCTTCCAGGAGTGCTAGGATTACAGGTGTGAACCACCATGTGTGACCTTTATTTATTTCAGAGACAGGGTCTTACTCTGTTGTCCAGGCTGGGGTGCAATGGCGTGATCATTGCTCATTGCAACCTTGAACTTCTGGGCTCTGTGGATCCCCCTGCTTCAGCCTCCTGAGTAGCTAGGGGCTACAGGTGTGTGCCACTACATCTGCTAATTTTTAAATTTTTTGTGGAGACAGAGCCTTGCTTTGTCACCCTTGCTTTGTTGGCCTTCAATTCCTGGGCTCGAGCTGTCCTCCTCTGTTAGCCTCCCAAAGCCCTGGGATTACAGACATGACGCACTAACCCAGGTGATGCATTTTTGACAGGCAGAACACATAAGTGGTGTTTCATCCTTCTTAGGGTTTCAGGAGGCACAAGGTGTTGCTTTGTCCCGTTATTGTTATTTACTGTTACTTTGTGACAGTAATACCTTATTGTGTTCTCTAGATTAGTCCAGTACAAAATTATCATTTTCTCTTTGTAATCAAGACTCTTCTTGGCTGGGTGCCGTGGCTCATGCCTGTAATCCTAACACTCTGGGTAGCTGAGACGGGTGGTTTGCTTGAGCTTACGGGTTGGAGACCAGCCTGAGCAAGAGCGAGACCCTGTCTCTAAAAAATAGCCAGGCATTGTGGGGGGGGGGGGGTGCCTGTAATCCCAGCTACTTGAGAGGCTGAGGCAAGAGGATCACTTGATCCCAAGCGTTTGAGGTTGCTGTGAGCTATGACACCATAGCACTCTACTGAGGGTGACAAAGTGAGACTCGGTCTCAAAAAAAAAAAAAAAAAAAAAAGGCAGGCCTATGGCTCAAGGAGTAGGGTGCTGGCCTCATTATACCGGAGGTGGTGGGTTTAAACCCAGCCCTGGCCAAAAACTGCAAAAAAACCCAAAACTCTTCTTCATCAAACCACAAGTACCCACTAGTTTTAGTATGCATTGCTGATTTTGTTGGAGCAGCACTGATCCTAAGATGGATGCAAAATGGTCACTTTCTAATTCCACCATCATTTCAATACTTATTAGGTAGCACACATGTTCTACCATAAGGAAAAGTTTTCCCTTCTTCGTTTATTTGGTTGTCTATTTAAACAATTGCACTTGACGTTTGTTATTTTATTTTATAAATATCTTGTTTCCATCATTATTTATTTTCATCTTCCTGTACGTCTCCTGGATATGTCTTCATCATTTTTTGAGTATTTCCTTACCTTCTGGCACACACACACAAAACAATGGCCACTCTCAGAACAAATCATTTCCCCAAAGTTCCCAGGTCATCATAGTGGTAGATTGGATTGAAAAGTCAACATGTAGGCTCTAGGTGTAGTCATTGCCCTGGGGTATGTTTGCTTCTAGCCCTTTTAGTGGACAGAGCTCAGACACACACGCGTGCGCTCCCACACCGGCATGACGTGTTAACACTGATAAATGCAATTCTAAGCCAACACTACAGCATTCATTCTGGTCATATTTGAACTCCATTCTTTAATTAAAAAAAATACTTGTCATTATCCTCAATATATTTACACATTTGGTCAGTCCTACCTCACCCTACTCTTAACCTCTACCACCAAGGAAAACAACCTTTCTCAGTTAAGTTTGATATTTGTGTTAGTTTGGTCGTTAGACTTAAATTATCTCATCAAAGAGCTGAATCTGAGAGTTACTTAGGTTTCTTTTAAAAACATCCTATTATTATACCTACCGTATGGTTATATCGTTCACTTGACTATAGTTAAATTCATTTGTTCCTTATTTTATTGTATTTCCCCCAATCTTTGTTTGTTTTATTTTCCTTTTTTTTTTTTTTTTGCAGTTTTTGGCCCGGGCTGGGTTTGAAACTGCCACCTCCGGCATATGGGGCCAGCGCCCTGCTCGGTTGAGTCACAGGTGCTGCCCGTGTTTTATTTTACTTAAAAAAAAATGTAAAACATTGATTTTTCTCCAAAAGTCAAAACTCTATAAAAAGTTTTCAGAGAAGTGTCTCCTCTCCATCCCTTCCACTCCATTTACATCCATCCCTTGGTAAACAACTTAACCAGGTAACCAAGTTCTTTAGTTTTTGGTTTGTAAATCTTGTGTTTATTTTTAGAAAATAAGCATATACAGCTAGGAATCTGCCATTTTCCTTCCTTTATATAGAAAAGGTAACACACCATATATACTCTTTTGTACTTTTGTATTTTTACTTAACAATATATCCCAGCAATATTCCATTTTAGTTTATAGAGATCTTTCTCAGTCTTTTTTTCCAGCTGTCTAATGCTCCATTGTGTGAATATACACTGATTTATTCAAACACTTTTCTATGAATAGAAATTTATGTTGTTGCCAACATATTATAATTATAAATAATGAATGATGCTGTGCAGATATACTTTTATTATTATTGGGGGGTATAAGTCATGGCTTTTATTTTTAATGCAGTGTTTGGCCCGGGACAGGTTTGAACCTGCCACCTCTGGTATATGGGGCGGGCACCCTACTCCTTTGAGCTACAGGCGCTGCCCTAAGTCATGAATTTTAAATCAGCTCTGTTTCTTTTTCTCAAGTTAAATGCATGTAGAGGCAGCATCAAAAGGTATTAATACCTTTCTCACATGTAAAAACAGAGATTCATGACAATATGCTGACTAAAAAGTTATGGGGGGGATTATATTGTCTGGAAACTGTAACTACATTTTGTGGAAGTAGAGGTCGTACCACCTATTTGTATAACAGCAAGGCAAGTGTGGTCTCTAGGAAGTATAGGCAACCTTGATTAGATTGCAATGTATACTTAAAAGCTGAATAATGCACTCTTGTAAAACACTCTTCAAAATTATTTAACTTCCCATGATATCATCACAGCATGTGCAAAAAAAAAAATCTTTAGTGTTATCTTTTCCTGTCACGTGACTCGTGCAAACAAAAGAAATCCTTATCTTTTTGTTGCTATTCTGGTCTTTTATAAAATGGCATTAAGCACCATTCAAAACTTGCACATTAAAGGTTTGGTTTGGGGGGGAGAAGATTTTTTTGTATTTCAGACCAATTATATTTGCTAAGCTACAGAGCACAAATTTTCACAAGTGAAATTGTCTAGCATGTTAGATGCATAAAAACTTGATAGTGTTAAAACCACTTTCTATACATTTTCGCAGTTAAGTCTCATAGCAACCCTAGACATAGTGAATGAAGCAGGAATTACATTGTCATTATTTTGAAAAAGAAGAACAGAGACATTAATAGGGTTCAAGAAAATTTCCCTGGGAGGTTGGACTCTGGACTAAATCCCGAACTAGAATCTGGGACAATTTCTTTATTTTTTTTCTCTGCAAAGCAGGATGTACCTGTCTCATGGGGCTATTGTGGGGATTAAATAAAGGTAATGCCCATGAAAATGCTAAGGTATTGAAAGAGAAGGTAGTTCTATTATCAAATTATTTGAGCTTTGATGACTATGGGTGAAAAATATCCTGTATTTTAGTATGTGTGTGTGTGTATCCTACATAATACAAGAGATATAAACAGTCTACAAGCTGTAGATTACACAGCATGTTCATGTAGAAAAATATTTTATAGAATGAACTAGTACCTCTAGGAGCAGGTGACCATGATATATACCCATTGTAGAATAATTAACAGCATTATATGTTGCATAGAAATTAGACCTTAAAACAAACCTCATTAAAAAGGCACCGATCTCAGTTTAAAACCTTTAAGTATCTCCTCTTTAAAAGTGATCAATGTATGTACTGGCTAGTTACTCTGTTAGGAGGTCCACACAACTTTGATCTAACTTTCTTTGATTTACACTGCAATTAAGAAGATTTGGTTCAAAGTAAAAGCTCATTGGTTGATGTTTTACACTGATGTGATAATGTTTACACAGATGTGCTTTGAAATCTTGATTATGGTGGATTTGGGGGTCCTACCACAAGACAGACTGCTGTTGTTTGAAAGGTGAAATAATGTAACATTTACCTAGAACAACCTTTTAAACAGACTTAGCAATATACATTTCTAAGGTGATTTATCTGTTTATTGTTTTTAGCCAGTGTTTTTGCTTTATTTCATATCTATCAACAGTAAATCACTGGTGTTAAGGACTCTTTTATAACTCAGTTGCACCAGGGTTATTACTTAGGCCCATAGTGATAAAAAAGGTGTAACTATACCGACTTTAAAGCACCTGCCAATTAATTAGGAAAAAAAACCTTCAGAGCAAGTGAAATAAACCAGTCAAATCCAACTGAGCTCCCAGGTTTAGGCTTTTGCTGAACAGACCACGAAACAAGACTGAGAAACTAATCTCCAGTGATTGCCTAAAACTTTTTGCTGAGGAGAAGCATAAATTTGCCAACTGATTTTCAACTCTTCTGCCACTGAAAAATTTTAACGGGAAGATCTTGAATTTCACTGGTGGTACAACACCAAAATTTCAAATGTACACTCTTAAATTTCACCAGGAACTTTTGAAGTCTCAAATCAGTGCTATTTCCATTTAGTTGTTTTTAAAGTTTATAAAATGCGAACAAAAAAATTGAGAATTTAAGAAAATGCTACTAAGAAGTACAGGGACCTGCTCTTAGATTGTATAAGGGACTCAGAGGCGGCTTATCTTTTATGACCCTATTCCAGATATTCATTTTCTATTCATGGCAAAATACAAGAATGTAAACCATTTCTGGGTGGCTCCTGTGGCTCTAAGGGGTAGTTCACCAGCCCCACATGCAGGAGGTGGCGGGTTCAAACCCAGCCCCGGCCAAAAACTGCAAAAAAAAAAAAAAAAACAAAACCCTGAAAAAACAAGAACGTAAACCATTTATTTGGCTTTACTCTAAATCTCTTGATTCATGATTCTATTATCATATTATGCCAATTAAAAGTTCACGACCTTAGCACATAATTTAAAACTTTCACATAGACACACATGTATGTATATTTGTGGTAATGATCTTGGTTATATCCTGTGCTGAGTAAAAATAAACATTAAAGAGAACTTAGGAAGGGGAGGGGGGAGGGTGTTCCTAACCTAACAGTGATTATGTAAAGAAAATCCCCCATCTAAATGATAAAAGAAAAGAGTAATGCTTGTACATTTTATTAGTGTTTTGAAATTAGTGAGTTAAACTGTCAAAGCTTTGATTTTCCTTTCATGTCTGTCCGGGCAGGTCTAAGCCTCAGGTGCCGCCCTTTTCCCTCCCCCCGTTACTTTTCTCTGCACCTGTCCACTGCAGGCTCCCAGGGAGTCCAGTTCTCTCCTATCCCCTCTTCCTCCTCCCATCCATCCCACTCCTCCTTCCCACCCTCCTCCCTGCCTCTTCTATATACCTGCCCAGCTGGGCTCCTTGGGCCCCCTCTACGCTGCAGAGCAGCTCACATCAAAGGCTACACTCCATCATCGCCGCTGCCCCAAAGAGAACCCCAAAGAAGGGCCTCGGCTGCGTCCCCCCGAGGTCGCCGGCTAGGTCTGGCCAGGTGCTGGAAAGATTTCTGCTAGGGCAGGGGTAGAGAACAATCGAGGGGCCCTTCTGGTCACTTCCGAAGAGCAAAAACGTGTTGAGAGGAGGTCGGTTTAAGATTTCAAACAGAACCTCCCCAGCGCGCATGAAAGCGCTTGATTAGTATCTGTCAAGAGGACCCGCATATATACCGGGTGTGTATGGACACAGGACTCAGATCTGATCAGTTTGCCGAGCTGGAGCCGCAGCCCCCAGCCCCAGGCCCCGTGTTGGCAGCAGCAGCTATAGATGCTTTTGCAAAGCCAGCAGCCGGCTCCCACCTACCCAAGGAGAGAAGATCGCTCCAAGACATCCGCAGCTTTCCTGCTATTTCAATGCCAAGTCCCTTCTGCGACCTCACGGGAGTAACCAGGCCTTAACTTTTGCGTTTGTTTTGCTATAATTTTTCTCCGTCCCCCTTACCCCCGGCACACTTTGTATTGGGGGGTCTTCTGTTTTCCGGAGCCACCGTCTCTCCCCCTCCCCCGCGCCCCTCCATGGCTCCCTTAGCCGAAGTCGGGGGCTTCCTGGGCGGCCTGGAGGGCCTGGGCCAGCCGGTGGGCTCGCACTTTCTCCTGCCCCCGGCGGGGGAGCGGCCGCCGCTGCTGGGCGAGCGCAGGGGCGCGGCGGAGCGGGGCGCGCGCGGCGGGCAGGGGGCCGCGGAGCTGGCGCACCTGCACGGCATCCTGCGCCGCCGCCAGCTCTACTGCCGCACCGGCTTCCACCTGCAGATCCTGCCCGACGGCAGCGTGCAGGGCACCCGGCAGGACCACAGCCTCTTCGGTAGGTACCCACGCGCAGCTCCGCTCCTCCAACCCTCCCCGGCGCCCCCCGCCGCGCGTCCGGTGCGAGCTGCAGGCTGGGGCTGGGGGGCGCGGGCCACCGCGGGGACCGGAGAGTCTCCTGCCTGCTGGTGGCTGCAGCCTGCAGCTCCAGACGCGGGGGCGGGAGGAGAAAGGATGGGCGCTTCCGAGCCTCTTTGCTACGTTGCCTCCTGGCCCTGCCCTTTCTGCTGCCAGGAACACCAAGACCTGGACTGCGAATCACAGTTCTTGGGTTCCTTACCTGCAGGCATTAAAAACAAACAAACTAAACAAACAGTCCTACATTATTTTCTCCTACGTCTTTTCACATTTCCCCAATGCTGCCCGCTTTACTAAATTTAATAACAGAAAGCACGTGCTACTTTAAACATGCTCTGAAAAACTAAAAACTTTAATTTATGCAGTGGATTCATGCACCCGTGGCTACTGCTCTGGGGTCGCTCTTGCATAAGATACAGGGTTTCTGTGTCTGCGTAGGGAACCATGAGTGTTCATCTGAAGGGGTAACAGGAGCTTTCCGTGGCACCGTCCCTGCCGTGGGACTCGACTGCCTGCAGTTTTCTCCTTCCTAAGTTCCATCTGACTGAGAGAAGAATGGTGGGGGGGGTGGGGGGTGGGGGGGGCGGGGGCGGGGTGGTAACCTGGCTACGGAGCACTCCCAGTTCTTCAGCCAAGATCCTCTTTAGAAATTGTGAAACCGGAAAGCAAGGATCTTGGTAATGACCTTGGGTAAGAGGAAATGGGAAAGCGAAAGAAGATATGGGTGGGAACACAGGGGGACGTGCTTCAGAATACCTCCAGCAGGGCCTGGGAGGAGAAGGGGTTAACAGAAAGAAACAAGGGGACGATTGTGAAGACTGCGCCTATTACAGACGCCGGACTGGGAAGGTCTCTATTGTTAATTACTCCTTAACTAGCAGTGTAACTAAGAAGCTCCTTAACTCTCTAACTAGCGGTGTAACTGGCAAGCGCTCTTCTTCGTCTGAGGCGCAATTTTCTGGTCCCATACAAGGATGGGGTTGAATCCAGTGGTCACTCTGGTTCTAACAGGGGTGCTTTCTGGTTCTACCAGTCCAGGATCTTTCCCCCACAGCTGAAGTTTTCATTAGCTTTGAGTTAACCCGCTAGCAATCGCAAAAGATTTTGATCAAACTTTTGACATCATTGGAGAGGGGTGTGTGTGTGTGTGTGTGTGTGTGTGTGAAATACCAGTTACTGGTCAGCCACAAAGAGAAAAGGCAACGCAGAGTTAGTTTTCCTTTCCTTCTTTGCACCATGGAATTCTTGGAGCCCCCCTCCCCCCCATCTCTGAATGTCCCTCTCTTTATCTTGTCCCTACCCCCTTGACTGGACAAGTGTGAATCTCGGTTCCAGGAGCATTTGTAATTCTAGATGTAGAAATAGCATGTGGTGGTCATTTGGTAGCACTTAAAGGCTTAAAAAATTAACTTTTAAAAAACCCATATGTTTGCAGCTTCCACTGATCTCTTCCCAATTTCCATTGACTATCAGTCAAGGGTGTCATGAGCTAGTGGCCAACCTGGGGTCACTTTTGAAAAGTGTTTTTTAAATTGAGGAGGCTTGAGATTCTGATTCTAAAGAACTTTGCTGACACCAGGTGGCTCAGTGAGCTGCCTTCAAGGATGACTGTACTCCAGTGATGACAGAAAAAATATTCCAGCTACCTGAAAGATTTAGAAATGGACACAAATGGGATAATATTTGTGGGCAAAGCAGGTAGAGGTTAAGCTTAGGTAATATTCAGGTTGTCCCCCTGTGTTACACGGTGTAGTCCTGGAAATTCTGCTTTTAAGACACATGTAATTCAACTGTAATCTCCCAAAGACAGATTATCATTAACATCGTCTTATTTATCTGTTTTATTTATCATTTATTATCTATCTATCTATCATCTCGCTCTCTCTTCTGCTTTCTGTTTATAAGACCGACCCTATCGGGAGAGATTAGTAGATATTTGTTAATTTGACAATATTGATTAATGATATTTAAATCCATTTCTTTAGGAATGGATGTTTCCTATGAGAATTACCATTTCGCTAGAATTTTTCAACAATGATTTTGAATAATTAGTGGCTGCAAAAATATGACGCAGAGTGATTATGTGCTGGTGTGAGTTACCCTATAAGAGGCTATATATGTGTATAGGAACAAAATACTCACTGTCATATAAAAGGAAATTACCCAGATTAGTCTGGTAACCTAGAGGAGTGAACAGCTTCCATACAATACACTATAGTGTAATAACCTAGAGGAGTGAACAGCTTCCATACAATACACTATAGTGTACTAATAATAATTGAAGGGCAAAAAGATGCACAATAATAATAATAATTATTATTATTATTGTTATTTTTGCAGTTTTTGGCTGGGCCAGGTTTGAACCCACCACCTCTGGTATATGGGGCCGGCATACTACTCCTTTGAGCCACAGGTGGCGCCCAGTGCCTTTACTTCTTAAACATCATAACTTACAGCAAGAGAGTGAGAGTGAAAAGAAAGTTTATATTTAACCTATGTATTACTGCTTTCTATGTTTGCCCTCTTTTGCTAGTACTTCTTTTACTAATTATTAATTTGTTATTATTCTATTAAATGCTTACCTGTGTCATCAAAGTAAGAATTTTGAAAAAACTCAGAAATGGCTAAATAACATTTTTGACATTTTATACTAATTTGTCCATGATCAAATAAACACTCAGAATGCTGTATTTTTAAATTTCAAAACCACATCAATAGAATATACATAGAAAAGTCCCAATGAGGTCAAAATAACTTCCTATCTGAGTTATCTCTGTATTATAATAGAGTTTTCCTGCACAGTAGTCCTGTAGGAGACCTTACCTAATACATAAACATGGGATCATTACTTAAAAAAAAAGTTTAGCCTGAGATCAAACATATTCCTTTAAAGGCTTTTCCTTTATTCTCCCCTATTCTCCATAGATTTGTCTGATGTGGTTGCATTGTGGGTTGACTCACCTGTTTATTATGATTTAAAAAAAGGCTGGCTTTGAAAATGATACCAGAAAGACAAAGTACCTCCAAGTCTTTTTATGGGACACTGGGCATTAGAAAATCTATCTAAAATCTGTGATTACCTCTTAAGGAAAGTTTTTCATGTCTACTCTTTGTAAAGGAATTAGCTCAGTTGCCACCTCATATTATAAATAAGAAAGACTTGTCAAATCTCATTTAAGAATCAAATGATTACAAATTACTACGTGGTATACTATTTCCTCAAGGAGAAAAAGGATCAGAATTAAAAAGTGTGACTAAAATCTTTAAGAAGAACACAAAAACCACATCACCCTTTTCCCATCGGCCCCATCAGCCATTGCAAAATTATTTATGCCTGGTTATGTATAAGGTTATGGACGTCGTTTCATAAAGTTGAAACATTGCATATCATAATTCCAAGAACGTATACAATCTTTTTTCCTTCCTAACTACCACATAGTGTTTTGCAAGGTGATAACCTTATCTTAACATGAGAAGTATAGGTGGCTTACCAGTTAGTTTTTCAAGAAAATTGAACATTTACAAGCTCTGTTATGTAATTAGCTTATATAGAAATTAAATATGTATATTATGGTGCTTGAAAAAACTTGTTTTCTACTACATTCTGATCAGTTAATCAGCTCCTATTCTTTGAAAGACAAGAACATCTTCATGTAAATCAAATACTTATTGAGAATGAAGTTGCATGTCAGCCTTAGTGTACTTTTTAATTAGGATGTAGCAGTTAATACAATTTAAAGTAATTATACATTTGTATAAAATTCTCTTAATAGGTTTTTTTCTATCAACTGTATTTTGGGCCCATATTTTGTTTGGGAATCCTTCACTAATGAGCTTGGCAGTGAGTTTGATTTTCATTTACTCTCTACCTACATGTATTTGTTATGAAGGCGGCTATCCTACAGACTCTGGGTCTCTTGCTGTGTCTTACTTTCACTTTGCCTCAGGCTCTCAATGAGGGACACTGGCTCTTTCAAGCCACTTAGAGACTATTTAGTCGTGTATTGTTGCTGTGAGATCCTTGATAGCTTTAGCATTCTACATCATCTCTTAATAGTTTGAAAGAGCTCATTTGTCTTGCTAAGAATCTATGTTTCTGCCAAAGAGTGAATTAGACTGTGGATAGAATAGAGCCCCCCGTATCAGCAAATAGTCAGATTCTGTACTTTCCCTTGGCTTTGAGAGTATCACGTGTCCAAACAGGAACTTGTACAATAAATCAAGAAATAAGAGCAAGAGTCAGGCTAAGTGGTACACATTGATACTGTTTGTAGAGCTTAAGATGGGGTGAAGGGGTGAAGGTCGACAGCTATGGAAGGAGGCAGTTCCAAGCGTAGAAAGTGTAGCTATTCTTTTTCAGTAGCGTCTAAGGGGAAGAATTAACAAAGACATTTGTCCAAAGGTTAGTGTGTGCAGAAAAAAATAAAAGGGTAATAGAGTGGGAGGTGTTTTCTAATTTTTGTATTGGTATATTAAGTGGACAGTTTTTGACATGAGTTTATCTATTAATACATGAAAATAATTCTAGAAAGTTATTGACAGCAAAATATATTTGCATGCTAAACTCATCGTATTTGTCTATCATATTTAATTTAATTAAGTCCTTTTACTTCTTTGAACTATTCAATTTATTTTTAGAAATCACATACCAGGAAACAGAGCATATTATTTAATACATAGAGTGAAACTGTCCTACAGTGGAAGCAAATGTCATGTCCCTTAGGCATATCAATATCCTGTTTGGGCCTCCGTTTCTTTATATGTAAAATGGGGATAATAATATCTTTCCTACCTTTCTTAAGTTTTTTTTTTTTTTTAAATTTTATTATTTATTTATTTATTTATTTATTGTTGTTGTTGTTGTTATTGTTGCAGTTTTGCTGGGGCCAGGTTCAAACCTGCCACCCTCAGTATATGGGACCAATGCCCCGCTCCCTGAGCCACAGGAGCCGCCCTAAGGGGCTGTTTTTTAGGGCCAGATAAGGAAATATATGTACAAGTCCCTTATAAGTATGGGTATATTTTTATACCCATATAAAATATACTACTACTGCTAGGAAAAGATTGACTTGATTCATTGTAAATAAAAGCAAAGCAATTAATAGAAAATGGTTGTAATTAGCCAAAGGAAGTGAGGAGAACTAAGAACACCTCTATTATATATTAATTTATGATAATAATAGCTTCAATGTGTTGAATGGTTAAATGTGCTACTCCTTAGCCACTGTCCTGTGGGCAGATAGTTCACACATTTTGCATCTGAGGAGATTGAAATTCAAGGAACACAAATGATTTGCCTACACAGCTAATTAGTAAGTTGCTGAACTACAGCTGAACTCTAGGTCAGTGGTTTAAGGTTTCACACCCTTAACATTATACCATGAGGAACAATATTTTCCTTTTCAGTCTCTTTTCATCTCTAAAACGGGAAGATGATAATAACAAAACGGTTGCATAGCACTTTTCAGTTTACAGGGGGCTTCCACGAACATTATTTTTGGCGATATTGGTCTCCTACGGCTACTCTTTGGAAGACTTTCATGAGTTCTATATTCATTACTAAATGCAAATCACTTAAGTTTTTATCAACTTGCTTATAAATTCAGGTATCCTGGAATTCATCAGCGTGGCAGTGGGACTGGTCAGCATTAGAGGTGTGGACAGTGGTCTTTACCTTGGAATGAATGACAAAGGAGAGCTCTATGGATCAGTAAGTTTTATTTTTTATTATCTCTGTAATTCTTAAAATAATGACTGTTTTGTATAATAATTAAAATGTCTACCAATAATGTTTATCAGAAGTATACAAAATATACTTGACGTAGAAGTCACAAATCTATACCCTGGTAAATTTCCAGGTGTTTTTGGGCACTAGTGTAGTAACTTAGTTTTATTTTTTAACTCCCAAGTCGTTATTGCCCATAGCCCTTCTTCCCTTTAGCCTGGGTCGTTCTAGCTTCCTCCATGTTTTGATCATACCCCATCAAAGACAGAGAAAAATGGGAGCATTTTTTTCCCTGTGCTATGTTGGATCCTTTCACCTTTAAATTTATTTGATGTAAAATTTCTCTATCCATTGTCATCATTATCATTTACATAGGTAAATGTGTATCATTTACTTGCTGGCCTTTGCTTATAGGAAATGAGTGAATGAAGCAACCACACTCCTTCTACTACACCTGTAGTCTTGATAATTACAGTAGCTGTGGTTCTCTCAAAAGTTGTCTTGAGCAATTTTTAACTTGCTACTGAGTAGCTCATGTCTATGAATCTAACATGAATCATGTCTATGAATTTAACAAAGTAGCAACAGCAACACAAGAGTTAGAGTAACAGAGCAATATGAACTTACTCTACAGTATAACATGGACTTTTCCTCTTTCACTATTAACATTTTTTTATTTGTTTACAGTAGCTTATATACTTTAAAAACAATTGGTAAGGTGTAAATGTGTGCTAGTCACCCACTCCTATGAAATACTTTCTTAAAGTCAAAATCTCTGTAACTATTTCCACAGAGAATTTGCTTTTTATGAGTTAGCAGATAGCACTCTCTGGTATCTTTTTTCTTTTCTTAAAATATCCATTGAGATGACAATATTTAACTAAACTTTTAATAAACACTCAGAAAAATTGGTTGTAATATTTCATCAGTAGACTAATGTCTGACTTTTGTAAGGGTAAAAAACTTGTTCTTTCTTGGCTCTCGGTCAGCTCAGAACAAAGATACATAATGTAGTGTGTAAAAAGCATATTTGTGAGGGCGGCGCCTGTAGCTCAAAGGAGTAGGGTGCTGGCCCCATATACCGGAGGTGACAGGTTCA
>CAUYPK010080464.1:0-29736 GCA_963574355.1 Loris lydekkerianus
TTGCTTCAGTGTGTCTAAGTCTTTGGTGGTTTTGTCTCTAAATTCATTCAATTCTTGAGACAACTTTTGAATTTCTCCTCGAATTTTTAGTTTCGACTTTTGAATTGCTGCTTGAAGTTTTAATTTCAAATTTTCCTGCACATTATTAAACTTATTTGCAATCCAAATTCTGAATTCGATTTCTGACATCTCAGCCAGTTGTTTATGAATGGGATCTTCAATTACATGTGTCATATCTTTCCTTGTGGGGGTTGATCTATTCTGGTTATTCATGTTACCAGAGATTGTTTCACTCCCTTTGACTTTTCCCCTGGAGCTTTGTCAAGGACCTGTACATTGCTGTGCCCTGAGAAACTGGGGCCCTGTTTGGTGTGGTTGGGCTAAGTGGTTCTTTCTTGTTTTCTGCTGGTTTTTGTTCAACTCTAGTGAAACAGTTACGCTGGGTTGAAGTCTCAGCTGTGGAGAATATCAGCAATTAAGTCACCCCACCCACCACCTGCAACAATTGGAAAAGGAAATCCATCCTTTCTACAACCGCACACACTCAGGGCATCCCCTAAAAAGTCCTCAGGTGATTGACTCAGTTCAAAAAGTCCAAATCAATTGTCTCAGTCAGCACCTGTCTCGGGTGGGAGAGTTTAAGAGGTCTCTGGGAACTGGATCACAGGTGTCTGGTGATTACTCTGATATGGCTTGCTACAGTGCTGCATGGAGTCAGGAGTAGCCACCCAGTCAATAGTTCAGTCTGGGAAGGTTGATGCCTCCTTCCCCACCTTGCACCACTGTCACGCCCAGTCACTGATAGCCCTGCAGTTGGCTGACCCAGTTGCCTGTAGTGAACAGATACTCCTGGTATTATACCTGCCTGAATCACAAGGAAATTTGCCAGGCCTCTGTGCTCTGCCTCTATCTAGCAGGAGGAGGTGAGGCCTGACAACCCCAGGCGCTTGATGAAGGTTGGGGGGTGTTCACTCAGGTCCAGCTTCTCCCCTGATTGAAGTTACTGACAGAATAGAACAGAACTGCTAAATTCCCCTGCAGAAAAGAAGCTGTTTTGAATTCCAAAGCCCTGTCTTTGCTCCTGCAGGTTATTATTCGCTTACCTGTCAGTTCTATCCTACAGCCTTCATTTGTCTATAGGCTGATGATCCCCTGAGGGCCAGGTGGGTCTTAGGCTCAGTAAAGCGGTCCTCTCAGTCAGCTCCGCCCTGGGAGCTTCCCGGGTCTGTGAGTCAATAAGGCAAATCCTTTACTCACATGTGATTGCCGGCCTCCTCTGGTTACCCAGGGAGACAGGGGGTGTTGCTTCACAATATTCGGGTTTGAGCTGTATTGCTGCTAAAAGATGGCTGTTGGACTATGCTACCAGGAACTGCTACTCTGGTGCGGTTCCCTCTCAGCTGACCATCCTCTCCTCACTCCTGTGCCCCAGAGTCAACGCTGACCAGCTGCAGCTTAGGTGCTGTCCACACCCCTTGAGAAATCACCGAAGAGTCTGTACTCCTGGGGGACAGGCCTCCAGACCTCCGATTGAGAGTGGAGGGGAGTGCTGTGACCTCCAAGTTGAAGGTGGAGAATATATACAGTTTTATACAGTTTTATGCTTGGCTTATTGCTGCTAAAAGACATGCCTCAGGGAACTGCTGCTGCTCTGGTTTGTTTCCCTCTCAGCCAACCATCCTCTCCTCGCTCCTGTGACCCAGAGTCAGTGCTGACCAGCTGAAGTTTAGACACTGTCCACACCTTTTGAGTTATCACCCAAGAATCTAAACTCCTGGGGGACAGGCCTCCAGACCTCAGAGTGAGAGTGGAGGGGAGTGCTGGGAGCTCAGGGTTGCAGGTGGAGAATATATACAGCTTTATACAGTTTTATGCCTGGCAGGAGAACGCCATGGCACCCTAGCAGGGGAAGTGGGTCCAGTTTTTAGAGAGTCTCTCCCATGGAGTGTAGTGGGAGGGCCTTTGAACTCTGCCCGTTTGTTTGTGGGGCACTCCGAGGCATTCTCATGGGGAAGGGGACTCCCGTTCACTTGTTGATAGATTTTGTACCTTTTGTTTGTATCCTTGTGGTCGCAGCTCACCTCAGCAGGGTTGATGTGCATTCTTCAACCTTCTCTCTTGGTGCAGCTCAAATCCACCAGTTTACTTGCTAGATTTTTGTCCTTTAGGTCTCCTTCTGGATGGGAGCCTCTGTGGAAAGCTGGTTTCAGTCAGGCATCTTGTCTCTGCCCCCATAGTACCATACCACAATTTATTAATACATTCATGGGTCAATGGACACGTGTGCTTATTCCATGACTTGGCTATTATGAATTGAGTTGCAATGCACAATTTGGTACAAATATCTTTGTTATAAAGTTATTTTTGGTCTTTTGGATATACACCTAGTAGAGGAATTGGAGGATCAAATGGCAGGTCTACTTTTAGATCCCTCAGTATTCTCCATACTTCTTTCCAATAAGGACATATTAGCTTGCACTCCCACCAGCAGTGCAGAAGCATTATGGCAATTGTAAAAATTTCTCTCCGAAGTTGGCAACAAACCTTCACTGAGCACAATCTAAGGAATGCCGTGAGTGTTCCGTAAATCATTATTGGATAAAATTCCTTCCGTATTTTAAATCTCTCTCTCTCTCTTCCTCCCTCTCACACACATACACTTACACCCACATCCCCCTTTAAGATGTTATGTTAACCGTCTACACTTGCTACTGTAGTGAACCCCTTTCTCCAAGCTCACACTGCATTCCCATCAGGGCAAGCATGCTGGAAGCACAGAACTGTGACCTAGAATGGAAGTCCCTATACACTGGATGCTTCCCTAGGGGCATCTCACAGTTCTTTTCCTCTGAGGTTTGTTTTGCCCCTCCCCAGTGTGCAGGTCTTCTCTATTCTCAGAAGCCACAAAATGGCTTAGCTCTCCCTCTTCCAGGGTAACTGCCTAAGATAGCCCATCTCTTTTCCTGTGGCTCTAGTGACATGCCACATAATCATCTTGAGCTCTCCTAGTGCCAGCTTTCTCTATGGAGAGAAAGCTCAGAGTCTGGTTCTCAGCTGGAATCAAGAAAATGAAAATAGAAAAAATAGGGGAAAGGGAGGACATAAATAAATACCTCAAACATTATTTTGTCACATTAAGATGGAACTAGAGCATTTTCCTGGAAGACCAATCCTAATTTAGGAATGTTGTAGTAAGTATACTCCTTTTATTTTTCAGGTATGAAAATCAGTCAGCTACTCTCAGATTATTCTGGTTTTACTATCAAGCAGTTATGCTGTCCACTGTGGAGAAGCCATGCTCACTTCTGACAGAGCTGCCAGTAAAGGACAAGGACGGCTTTGAGTATGAGCATGAGATTGCGACTGGGGACGTATGATACTCAGGTTTGGTTAGAAAGTTAACCAGAAGAGGAAGTGAAGCCTCACATATGTTGATGCAGGTGTGAATATGAGAATCCACGTAAATAGGCATACTTCCCATAACTCATACAAGATAACAAGAAGAAGAAAGTTATAGACTGATTTCCCCCAAATCTTCTCCTCAGGGACTTTTTGTGCAGTCCAAGCCAGAAAACAGATTCACTTTGCTCTAAGGATGACTTACCTCACTCCATGGTCTAGAGTGAGCTCTTGTGTGGACAATTCTGGAATGATCTAGACACTTGCAGACTGAACCATTTCTACTGAAAGCTTATTGAAGGTCTTGGCCAACATTGCCTTTCCCAATGCCTTGCTTAACACTTGGAATACAGAAGATGTGTAAATAATCTTAGCAGAGCTGAGCATGGCAGCTCATGCCTATAATCCCAGCATTTTTTTTTTTTTTTTTTTTGAGGCCAGGAGTTAAAGACCAGCCTGGGCAAGATAGAAAGACCCCATCTCTACAAAAAATAGAAAAATTAGCCAGGCATGGTGCCATATGCCTGTATTCCCGGCAACTTGGGAGGCTAAAGCAGGAGCATCACTTGAGTCTGGGAGTCTGAGATTGCAGTAAGCTACGACTGTACTCCAGCTTGGGCAACAGAATGAGATCTTGTCTCTGAAAGAATGAAAATAAAATCGAAAAAAAAATTTAGCCGAACAAATTAATAAATAAAAATAATAATGAGTATGTAAGAGTGAGACAGAGACTAAAGGTATAGTAAAAATCACAACAAACAAGATCATTTCAATGCCTGTAGAGATACTATTCATCACTAACACCCCTCCTTCAATAGTAACAGAAGAAAATTTAATTCTAGGCTGGTGTTTATATTCAGCAGGGCTACAGCTACCCTGACCACGGGAAGAAAAACCTGGCATCTGCAGAACAGGAAGAGCAGTGCCCAGTCTGGTGGAGTCCCAGCTCTAAATCTCCACTTCTTCCACATCCTGACAATCTTGGCTGATTTATTCCCATTGGGTTTTATGAGCTGAGGCTTCTTACATTGCTAACACATTATTCATTTTAGCTGTATAGACAGCAGTCAAACAAGCGACCTATTGGAGCTAAGAAGTGACTGACGGCCATATAGACCTGGCTTTACTCAGAGGGGTCACTTGACATCTTGCTCTCTTGAGTAAATTTATAACTTTGAAAATTCTAATTTCCACCCCACCCCCCCACTCTCCACCTCTCTACCACCTCCCCCTGCCTCCACCCTGGGGGCTGGGTAAATTATATTGCCTACTAATTGAGCACACTGCTCCTACAGCTCAGTAATGAGTCAGAGGGATTTGGCTGTGTCTGCTCTTCTGGCTTACCCCTCTCATAAACATTCAGAGTGACAAACTTTTTCTTTGGCTTGAGGTCATAAAGAGAAAAAAAAAAAAAACTTTTCATTTTTTTTCCAACTTAAGACTTCAGTAAAATATTTTCCACCATTCTCAGAAAGACATTGTATTTCATGTCATGAACAAGTTAATGAGAAAAATATGGATGCCACCCCAAGTCTCTCAGGGACCTGCTAGGCATTTTGCCCCTTTGAGGACCAGTTACTCGCTAAGTTGTTTGGG
Source organism: Loris lydekkerianus (assembly GCA_963574355.1). Lineage (NCBI taxonomy): Eukaryota > Metazoa > Chordata > Mammalia > Primates > Lorisidae > Loris > Loris lydekkerianus. The sequence continues at coordinate 4,996 of CAUYPK010080464.1, forward strand.
CTCTCTGAAAAGTCTCTGGCATGGATCTGGTCCCAAGGTACTGGGGCTTAGCCTATCTCTCTTTTCAGCTGTCTGCTGTTGCATTTACCTTAAACTTGGACACCCCTTCCCATTGAACTACCCTTAGAATTCCCTTAGGGGCTGTCCAGTGAGTGGATTGCCCATAGCAAGCATCATCAAGTGTCAATTACCAATTATTTCAATATGGCTCTTTTCTATTTTATTTTATCTGTGGGTAAAAAATGTGCTTACCTAAAGAAGAACATCCAGACCCTTAGCTAGGCATTTAGCTCGTTCTCTACCATCTGGCCACAACCTGCCTTGGCAACCTTATTTTCCATAACCCCTTTCCAGCTATAAGCAAACACTACTACTGCCATTGCCTTAACTCTCTTCCTGCCTAAAATACTTCCAACCAATCTAAGCCCTTTCCCTTTAGAGTGAGTTGGTGGGGGCAACGGGCTAATCACTTCATGCTTTTTGTACACTGATATTCTTTCAATATTTACCCAAATTTTTAGTGTGTGGAAGTAGAGGGAAAAGCTAGATTTTTATGAATAAAAATAATATAAAGAAACAAATTCACTTTCTAGTTTCTTTCCAAAGGAACAGAGTCAATGTCCTAAAAAGTCAACTAAAACTTTTTTTTTTCTTTAGGTCGTTTTTGTTCTCTCTCTCTCTCTCTCTCATTTTTTAAAAAAGAATTTCCCAAGTAACACAAGTTTTTTAGAAGCATATTATGAAGCTTAAAATACAGCTTATTAAACTATCACTTTTTTGGTAGACAATACTCACCAAACATTATTTGAGATAGGAAGTTCGTTTGCATGAGACTAGTCGTAGGTGGGTAGTAAAGCCTGTGGTTGCTGTACCTCCACGTTTGTGCCATTAAACATTCAATAGAAATAGATCAGCAAGATTCTAAAATATCATACTCAATATGATATGTATATATTAGGACCCTGTTTCTTTAGGTGGGAGCAGAATCAATTTACATTTCACCATTTTAGTGAGAACGTGTTTGGGCAAACCTGAGTTAAGGGGCACCATGTTTTTATTTCACTTCAGGATTCTTCTGAGGTCTTTGTGGGGACTTTGTCAGTGAGACTCCTTTGTGAGACTTGGGTTCTGCTAGATGCATGCTGTTCCAGATCTTTATACTCCTTGACACTCTCATCTTCATGGTGTCCCTCACCTTTATGTTTCTAGATAAGATTCCAGTATCTTATGAAACTAGAACTTTGCTACTCAAAAAAAAGTGTAGGTCACAGACTAGTGGCAGTAGTATCAAGTAGGAGTTTTTTTAGAAATGCAGAATCTTGGGCCCCATTCCAGAACTCCTGAATCAGAGGTGATTTGTAATCATATCAAAGTTTAAAAGCTCTGGACTAGAACATACTATAGACATTCTAGTATTCTTTTGTTTGCTTTCCATGAGTGGTTTGTGGTTTCTAGAGAGCAGTCATTGTATCTTCTGACTCTTTAGTTTTCCCACAACACTTGTCTGACCACACAAAAAATGTTAGGGACACTTTTGATGCAATATTCATCTATTTTTTGGTCAAATACAGCCCTGGAATAAAAGAAAGACGAGGAAATATTCCTTTCACAGCTCTCACTGTGGCTGAACCTTTACAAATTCAAGTTTGACTTTTTTTTCCAGGAAGTAGGAGAGCTATTTTTCTTTCAAGGCCCATGATTTCTATAACTCTGTAATTGAGCTCCAGAGGCTGTTTTTAATTTGACCTCAAGTGCAATTCATAAAGACAACTTTGATAATACTTGTTCCCTTTTGGGCAAAAATACTTCCATTAGAACTTCAGAAAGTGACCTATTCGAGTAAAACATTTTAACTTACTATAAAACGTATATTTGGAAAAGCCAATAATCTATGGGGAACATAGAACTGTCCACTGTCATGAAGTCCAGTGAAGAAGAAAAAGTAAACTAAGCCCTTCAAACGTTTTTTATAATAAAGCTAATAGCTCTCCACTTCCTTGATGGATCTGTTTGCAGCCCAAAGAAATGTAATCATGCAAAAAAGCCTAATATGTTCAGAAATCTGAACTTTCAAGCCTCAGTTTTAGTTGCCTGAGAGCCTCGTGGCTTCCTGGGATACTGGAATTAAGGATAAAGACAAAGAGATAAGATGGATTATGTGTGGGTAGTTAGCAGTTTTTATTGGGAACTCACTTTGGAGAGAGACAGAGCTGAAAGATATGTGGCTTTCAGATATTTGTTCATCATCACAAAAATTCTCTTTGGACCTGTCCCTATAAACTTCCTTGGGGTTTTTTGATAGATGAGAGTTTGATGGTAGAGTAATAAGGATGACTTATGAAGACCTAAGGAGAGTTGCGGTTAAGCTTGGCTAAAACTATGATTATTTCAGAAGAAATATTTCCCTTCTTTGAGAGTGAAACAAAACAGAGACCCAGGCTGGGCCCGGGGACTCATGCCTGTAATCCTAGCAATTGGGAGGCCGAGGTGGGTGGATTGCCTGAGCTCACAAGTTCAAGACCAGCCTGAGCCAGAGTGAGACCCCTGTCTCTAAAAAAATAGCCAGGTATTGTGGTGGGTGCCTGTAGTCTACTTGGGAGGCTGAGGCAAGAGAATCACTTGAGCCCAAGAGTTTGAAGTTGCTGTGAGCTGTGATTCTATGGCACTCTACCAAGGGTGACAAAGTGAGACTCTGTCTCACAAAATAAATAAATAAATAAATAAGTAAAAGAGAGACCCATTCCTCAGAATCATAATGAATGCAGGAAGGTGAGCTGGAGTCTTGGACTAAGAATGAAGTCAGCCAACAAAAAGGTAGGTCTATGAGCCATTTATGGAAGATAGTGCTGTCTGGGGCATGGATTCCTAATGGTACTGGGTGGCCTCATCATAGACTTCTAAGGCTCTGGTCACCCCAAACTTTAACTGCCCAGAGATTGATGAAGAATGATAAACCAAGGATGAACATTCATTCGTGTGAACAGACATGCATTTATCAGTGAAAATAAGCATTCATTCATGAGCTACCTACTATGTGCCAGTCATTGTCCTGGATGCTAGGGATAGAGAAAGAAATAAGATGCCATTTTTGCTTTTGAAAAACTACAAGTCTATTGGAGAAGCCCAGAAAACAAACAGATATCTAAAGGCTGGTGGGACAAGTGTTGGTGTAGAAGGATGTGGCTCTCCAGGAATGGGATTTAATATCTCAAGGTGTCATCAGGGAAACCTTTCTGATTTCCTTTGCTTACCCCTCCCTATAGCTATGCCTTTTGCCAGGTGGTTTCACTATTAATCTCACAAAGTGTATTTCTCTTCACTTTGACTTTAGACTTGACCTTGTGACATGTTTTGCCCCTGGGATGTTAACAAATATAACTCAAGCAAGGCCTTGAAATGGGCCTGCACGGGTGGACATAACATTCTGTGTTTCAGATACTGCCTTGAGAAGAGCATGCCTCACCTAGCCACTAGTCCCAGGAAGAAGATGAGACATACTTGGAGCTGCTTTGAGCCCACTGGACCTGCAGTTTGAAATGAAGCTTAGCCCTTCAGCTGACTGTTAGCCCTCCCCTCCTCTGTCCAGAAGAAGGGGTGAAGAAAGGAAGAAAGAGTTAAGATGTACAATTATTAAATACTCAGTCTGCAAAACACTGTGTCAGGGTCCTAAGCATGAGAAAAGACACTAGATCAGAGTATGGCTGATTACTAGTAGCTACCACTATGTATTTCTCATTTTTTTTTTTTTTTTTTTGTACACATATATTCATGGAGTGCAAGTACAATTCTCTTTCATTGATAAAATACCTTGTGGTGAATCCAGGGCCTTCAGTGTATACAACATTGAGGCAACACACACCACCACTATTGAGTGCTACCTGGAGGCCAGTCCCTGTGCCCCAAATTTGGTATTTTCTTATTTAGTCCTCACCACCCTTCAGCAAAGACTATTATTATCTGGATCTTATAGATGAGGTATCTGAAGCTCAGAGAATTTTTTGACTTGTCTGGGGTGGTAAAACACACACACACACACACACACACACACACACACACACACATTAAGAGCTAAGATTTGAACCTGACTCTCAGACTCCAAAGTCTCAACTCTAAACTGCTTGGCAGTGAAGTGAGGAAGAAGACCCAAGTTGGGACTTTGGCCAGGCCTGATGGTGTCTATTGGTCCCTGTCAGCCCCATCTCTACCTGTCTGTGGCCTGGAATCAATGGAGGCTTAGTCTGAAGCGGGAACCTCCTCACAAATAGTGGAAAAGATTGAATATAGACTATTATTCTATTAGTAGAGGTTCCAGGGGAGGTCATTATGTGCCAGACACTATTCTAAGACTTCTACATGCTTTAAAAGGTGTCATCCCACCTGCTAACAACTTACCTTTGCGATAGGTACAACTATTTTTATACCCATTAGTGTTCTCACTTTGTCAGCTGGGGAGCCTCAATTAGTTCATTCATTCCACAGATTTTCATTAAGCTTCTAAAGTGCAGCTAGTTCTGGTCTCTACCACAGGGAGTTTGTAAATAAGACAGAGGTAGCCTCTGCTGTTGTGGAGCTTATAGTTTAGAATAGTTTCTGTCATCTCTTTTCTTTAAGCCTGGCCCCATCTTTTGCATCTACTCAAATAGACACCATTAACACTGCTGCTTCAAAGCCTCATGGCCTCCTTGCCCTGCATCTGGACAGACCTAAGTTTACTTGGGCCATTTAAATTTAGAGATTTGCTCTGACATACCCTCCCTGGAGAGGGACATATTTGCTGGCCCCAGGGAGTTTTGCCCCCAATTCCCACTTTATCCTTTGGTCTATTTTTTCCTCATGACCAGGAGTTCTGAGCAGAGCATGCTCTGGGATTTGGCCCTCTGAGGAGACAGCAGAAGCACCCACCATTTTACCATACTTCCTTTGAAAGCAGTGTCCCTGGGTGGGCCACTCTGATAATTGGCCAAGTTGCGCCTGTGTTGGAGGACAAGTTCTCCCTCACATTGGGTTAGCCCACACTCACCATACCAATGGAAACAAAGTAGATTTTCTGCTTTTAAGCCCCAGCAAAAGAAGTCATCAGCTGCCACCTAAATGCCATTTGGAATGCGAGGAATATGTGTATGGAAGTATCTCAGAGGAATCATAATTTACTTGATGTGCTCTCTGGACCAAATTCCCTTAAAGTAGCTGGAATTTTGAGGCCTTTATCATGGTGTCCCATTTGGAAATGGCAGGCTGTCTTTGATTCACATGAATTCCCAGAATATTTACATCAGCATGGGCTTTCTCAGAGTTCTGAGGAGGCAGGGCTTCCAGTCACATTAACAGAAAAATGTGACCTGAGCCACAGATTGCTGAATCTAGTTGTTTTCATGAAGAATAATTTAATATTCAAATAAGCAGTAATTAAAGAGTTGCTCTTCCGCTGGCTCTTCACCCTGTCCTCCCTGACCTATCTCACTGCTAGAGGCAAACCATGAATCCTGCAATTGTAAGGCTGAGTGGCTGATTTCATTGCCAGCACAGTTAAGCCAAGCAGCAGAGAAGAAAGTACAATACAGCTTGCTGGTTTCTAATACCTCATAAATCAAATTGATTTTTCCCATAGTCAAATGGCCATGCCACATTCAGGTTTCCAGTCAGATTTACAAGTGTGTTCTCCACATGAGATACACACCATGATGGACTAATTGGCATCAACATAGAGCACTTAGGAACCAAAATATAAGGAGCCTGTTGACCCCAGCCAGGCTGTCTTCCTTGTTAAGTCAGTTATCTTGATTCTCTTTTGGAGACAACTCAGGTCACTAATAGTTTCTCCATGCCCTAATGAAGTCAAGGTAGAAAAAAAGCACCCAAGTTGTTGGAGCTATCTTCTATGTGATTTTTCTCCTTGGAAAGTTGTTTTAGCTGGTTCAATGAAAATTATTCTGGCCTTCATTGGATGGACAGGGCCAATAAGGACAACAGTCTGTGAGAAGAGAAAATAAGAACACAGAGAGGCATGGCTTTTAAGCATGAGGTGAGAACCATTGGTGTGGAGTTCCCATAAGCCAGTGTCTGTCGTCCTCACCTCGGTAGAGTCTAATTCTTGCTTTACACATGTTCTGTGAAGAGCACATGGGATAGCACCTGCAGCCTGCCTACCAGCCTGAATCAGGACTGAGCCTTGTCCTACTTAGAGTTCCAGGAATTTTGTGAATCCAGAGATGTAAAAATGCTTTGAGGGATAGGGGGAGTATAAGTAATTTGAAGAAAACAGATGCTTTTCTCTTTGAGCTTCATGAGCATGCATCAAATGCAGTCACCACAGAGATGAGGAGTTTCTTTCAAAGAAGAAACAGGAACAGGTTTAGATGCATTCAGAGACATATCAGCCCTTGTTTTGTCTGAATCTAGCTGGTTTCATGAGCATTTTAATCCTGTGTCTCATCCTGTATGTTTCACTGAATGTCTTTCCCTTTGCTTTTCTGGTTTTGCTAAAAATAATAATGATAAATATAGAAAGCCTGGTTTATCCTAAGCTGAGAAGCAATTAATAATGCATTGTAGGATTGTGACAAATTCTGGACATATGACAAGCCTGCCATCATTCATACATGCATTATGCTAAAGGCTGTTGTAGAATGAAGTATTCTAATTTAACCAATTTACTTCTCCATATTTACTACTTGATGGTCAATTGGGTAACTGTCTGTGCAAAATTTTCACAGACAGTAGGATTTGAACCCCTTTGGATAGTCTTCTAGGATGTATCATGTATCAGACAATCCATGATAGCACATGACCTAACAGTGCCTGTGGCTCAAAGGAATAGGGCGCTGGCCTCATATACTGGAGGTGGCAGGTTCAAACCCGGCCCCGGCCAAAAAAAAAAAAAAAAAAAAAGTAACGATGACTCAAGGGCAGAGTGTTTAAAACATAAAACAAAGTATATATGCCTTCCCTCTCTTCTTTCTCTGCCTTCCAACTACAGCATTTTTATTAACTTAAAGTGAGGCTAAAATAATCCTCAGACAGCCTTGAAGTAGATTAAAACCACAAAAAAGTCTGTAGCTTGGAAGGATGTGCCCAGGGGAAGGGACTGGACCACCAACCTGGCCTTGGAGATGAGTCACAGGAGATGGCACCATTGCCTGTCTTAGTCTATTTTTAGCCACAGCTGATAGAGCTAACTCCTGCCCCCCCCCCCCCCCCGCCACCCTCTGAGTCACTCTAGCACAAGAGGCCCCTGGCCGCTGTCTCCAACACTCTAGGACTGGCTATGTTCAGGCTTCTCTCATGAGCAACAAAACTTTTCCTAAAATTTCTTTATAAATAAGATGTTCTTCTACTGGTGTTTATCCTTGATGGGTGATTTATATGCCAGAAATAGACTTATGTGGCTCTAGTGCCCTTACAGAAATTAGCCACTTAAAACATTCTCTTTATTTGCATGTGCAGAGAATACATAAAAGGAAAAATCTGGAAGAGCCTATCTGTTTTCCTCAATCTCTGAGGCCTCAATCTTCTTTGTGGCCACTGAAAGGACAAGGTCTAATGGTTTGTGACTTTTACTGAGACTACATGACCACAACTGGGTTGAACATTTTCTAGAGACATACAATAGAAAGCACAATTGTTCATTTGGAAGATTAACAGCTCTGTTTATGTGGTGTTTCAGTGGGAAAGGAGTGTTTGCTCGGCTGATTCACTGTAAATTACCATCATGTCACAGAAAATAAGCACATGTTAATGTAGTTGGGCGCGTGTTTTATTCCTTGTTACATAATCTAGAAAATGCAAAGCATTGGAATATAGAGATGTTGCAGCCAAGTCAAAGGAATCTTATGGAATCCCTTAGGGAATTGTGTATACCATCCTCCAAAAACAGGATGGAAAGTCTTTTATTAGAACCAGGGTCTGTACTCACTGGGCCCTGGAGACATTGGCTGTCTTGCTGATTCATATCACCTATGTTTATTCCTTCTAGACTGGAATGCTTCTATAACCCAAGATGTGCCTGTAACTTTTCATTGGTTGGTGTTATTCTTCAGGGTCCTCAAACTATGGCCCGTGGGCCACATGCGGCAGTGTGATTGTATTTGTTCCTGTTTTGTTTTTTTTCTTTAAAATAAGATATGTGCAGTGTGCATAGAAATTTGTTCATAGGTTTTTTTTAAACTATAGTCCAGTCTTCCAACAGTCCAAGGGACAGTGAACTGGCCCCCTTTTTAAAAGTTTGAGGACCTCTGCACCCTCATACATGCATTTTAACTGAGGAAGCATGATTTAAGGAGCATCCTTTTGCTGAACTGAACTGAAGTTAGCTTGCTTTCTTCTCTGTTTATGATAGCCTCCAGAGTTACTTCTTCTTTATTCTTCTCACTAGAAAATAACATCCCTTGAAATTTTTTTCCCCACTATCTAAAGTCAGACTCTCCTGTCCTTGATAGGTTAAGCCTAATGTTATTTGCTGCTGGTTCTCTTCAGCTGGAGCTGGCTAATCTGTCAATCCCGCAAAGGAAAGCTTCTGGAACTCATGGCCTTCTCTGGATCCACTGTGCTCCTTAGAGCAAGTGCAGGTAGGGAATTAAGACAGGAGACCACAGGTTCTTAGCTTTCCTTCTTGGCTCAGTCATTGCATCCCAGGATCTCCTTGGGCAAATAATTTTAATGCTCTGCTCCTCACTTCCTTCACTATCACAAAATGATAACCATCATAGTTACTTCAGGGAGAAGTCTTTTGTGATCCTGAAATCAAATCAACCATTTGAAGTGCAAAGCCATATAAAGTCACCAAGACCAGTGACTATATAGCCACTCATTAGTCATGGTCAAAATACCCCCAAGAAAAGAAAACAATGATTGACATATACCATTAGGAGAACTTGAGCATCTTTTTCCAAGTTCAAGAAATAAAACTGTCATGGAGGCTAATCAGAGTAGTCTTTTCTGCCAAGGTGTCCTGGTTTTGAGGAATGGGAGGATAGGGAAAGGCTGTTGATAATTTCCAAGATGCTCATTTTCATCTTCATTAGTGAAAATTCCTAAAAGATAATAAGAAGATGCATAGATATAAATGGAAAGTGGTGTTGTGTAGGTTCTGTGGAAAACAGTAGGGTGGTTCTGCAAAAAACTAAAAATGAAAAAACAGGCCAGGTGTGGTGGCTCTTTCCTGTAATCTTAGCACTCTGGGAGGCTGAAGTGGGAGCATCCCCCTTAAGTTTAGGAATTCAAGATTAGCCTGAACAATAATGCGACCCCTATCTCTTCTAAAAATAGAAAAATCAACCAGGTGTGGTGGGGGGCGCCTGTAGTCACAGCTACTAGGAAGGGTGAGGCAGAAGGATCACTTCAGCCCAGGAGTTTGAGGTTACTGTGAGCTAGGCTGATGCCATGATACTCTAGCTGTGATGACAGAGACTCTGTCTCAAAAAAAAAAAAAAAAATCCAAATTAGATTAAAAACTTTAAAAGCCTTTATTCAACAATTCCACTCCTGGATATATAACAAAAAGTATTAAAAACAGAGTTATAAAAAGATGTTTGTATGTTCATATTCATAACAGCATTATTCACAGTAACCAAAATGTGGAAGCAACCCAAGTGTTCATCATGGTTGAATGAATAAACACAATGTGATGTACACATACAATATTATTCAGCCTTTAAAAGGAAGGAATTTTTTTTTTATTTCAGAGTAATATGAGGATACAAATGATTAGGGTACAATGTTTGCATTTGTTAGGTAAAGCTGCTGTTGTAGTTGTGTCCCACAACCAGGCAGTGTGCCATATACCCTTCTATTGTGTCCATTGGTGAGAGTACATTAATTCCCCTCTCCCCCTTCCATCCTCCTCCTTCCCCCCCCCCTCTCTCCTCCCCTCTCCCCCAACTTGTATTGAATTAAGTTTTTCTCTTATGTGAGTGTGTATTAGTTTGTCTACTGGCTTCATATTAGAATTAAACACATTGGATATTTGCATCTCCATTCTTGTGATACTTTACTAAGAAGAATGTGTTTCAACTCCACCCAGGTTAATACAAAAAATGTAAGTCACCATATTTTTTAGTGGCTGAATAGTATTCCATGGTGTACATATATCACAGTTTATTAATCTATTCATGGGTTGATGGGCACTTAGATTATTTCCACATCTTGGCAATGGTAAATTGAACTGTAATAAACTTTCTACAGTAAACGTCCTTATGGTGAATTGATTTTTTTCCTTCTGGGTAGGTACGTAGTAATAGGATTGTGAGATTAAAGGGAAGGTCTACTTTTAGCTTTTTTCCAAAGAGGCTATATTAGTTTTCAGTCCCACCAACAGTGTAAAAGTGTTCCCTTCTTTCCACATCCACACCAGCATCTTAAGCTGTGGGACTTTGTAAAGTGGGTTATTTTCACTGGGGTTAGGTGATATCTCCAGGTGGCTTTGATTTGCCTTTCTACAATGATTAGGGACAAACATTTTTCATATGTTTCTTGGCCATTCATCTGTCTTCTTTAGAGAAACTTCTGTTCAAGTCTCTTGCCCACTTATAAATGGGATTATTTGCTTTTATTGTTTAGTTTGAGTTCTCTGTAGATTCTAGTTATCAGCCCTTTGTCAGATTCATAACATGAAATATCTTTTCTCATTAAAAGGAAGAAAATTTTGACCTATCCTAAAAATGTGTAAATGTGTATGAACCTTGAAGGTATTGTGCTAAATGAAGTACGCCAGGCACAAAAGGAAAAATACTGTGCGATTGCACCTATATGAAATACCTAGAGTCATCAAGATCGTAGAACCAGAAATTAGAATGGTGGTTGTCAGAGGCCCGGGGAAATGGAGAAATTAGGAGTTGTTGTGTAATGGGCACAGAGGTTCAGTTTTGCAAGATGAAAGGAGTTCTGGAGATTAGTTTCACAACAAAGTGAATGTATTTAATGTCACTGAACTATATGCTTAGGAATAATTAACATGATCAATTTTATGTTATATGTATTTCACCATGATAATTTTTTTAATTAAAAAAATTTAGAATGAAAAATAAATGGAAAGCAATGGTACCAAGGGAGCTTCTCCAGGCCACAGTGCACATTAAGCATATGCCCAATACTGGGAAAGGCATTGTTCTTTCTCTGGTTTTACAGAAATGCACTGAGAGTGAAAAGCAGTTCTTACTGACTCCAGGGAATTTATGGCAATCCAACTGCATCTCTGAAGTTCCTGAATGTTCTTGGGTGCCATGCCATGTGATAACCCAGAGCTATCCTCTTTTACTTTTACACTACTGCTGTAACTGCAAACTAATACAATCTATTTGGAAGGAAGTATGGAGAATCCTCAAAGAACGCAAATTAGGGCCCGGCTTGCTGGCTCACACCTGTAGTCCCAGCGCTGTGGGAGGCTGAGGAGGGTGGATTTCCTGAGCTAGGAAGTTCGAGACCAGCATGAGCAAGAGTGAAACCCCATCTCTACAAAAAAAAAAAAAAAAAAAAAGCTGGGCATTGTGGTGGGCACCTGCAATCCCAGCTACCTGGGTGGCAAAGGGCAAGAGAATTGCTAAAGGAAGAAATGAAAAAAAAAAGAAAGAAAGAAAGAAAGAAAAGAAAATTAAAAACAAACAAACAAAAAACTTCAAAACTAAGAAGAGTGAAATCCAGCTGAAATTGAAAGCAAAATAAAAAAATAAAATAAAATAAAAACAGAAATTAGACCCCCCCCCCCCATTTGATCCTGCAATCCCATTACTAGGCATCTACCCAAAAGGAAAAAAATCCTTCTATCATAAGGACATTTGCACTAGACTGTTTATCACAGCTCAATTTACAATTGCCAAAATGTGGAAACAGTCTAAATGCCCACCAATCCAGGAATGGATTAACAAGCTGTGGTATATGTACACCATGCATTACTATTCAGCCACTAAAAAAGATGGAAACTTTACATCTTTTGTATTAACCTGGATGGAGTTGAAACACATTCTTTTTAGTAAAGCATCACAAGAATGGAGAAACAAGAATCCAGTGTACTGTATTTTGATATGAATGTAGTAGATGAGCTAATACAAGGGGAATGAGCAAGTGTAGAGAGGGGAGGAGAAGGGAAATGGGGGGGTCACGGTGTATGGCGCACCTCTTGGGGTCAGGACACAATTATAAGAAGGACTTTAACAAATGCAATCAGTGTAACCTAATTCTTTGTACCCTCAATGAATCCCAAGCAATAAAATTTTTTTTTTTAATTTTTTAAAAAGAAGAAAAAAGGCAAGTTCTCACTCTAAGAGCTGAAGGGATCAACAATTGACTCTGTTAACTCACTTGCCAACTGTGTGATGATTTCAGGACCTGCTGGAAGCCTCAGCAGTTCTAGAAAAGGCCATTATTTTCACTACTCTGTGAGAAAAAAAGCACCCAAACAGATTGCTTCCTGCTCAGAAAATATAGAGAACACAAATTTATCACTTTATTGCTAAAGTGAGCTCCTGATTATTCTTTTGAGAGGCTGAAACAAGAGTTTACCATGTTATGGTTTTATCACTCTATGGAAAATTTCCTTTTTGCCTCCTGAAAAGTCTTAACTATTGGGTTGGCTGGAAACTCCTCAGCATCATCTCTAGAAAAGACATAAATGAATTCTATTAACTTCTTTTAATTAAAAAGAAAATCAAACCAAAGGATTTACAGATAGGCTGGACTCTGTAAGGCCCCCTGAGTGGGAAGTGGGTGTGAAGGTAGACTGTTCTAATTTCTTCCATTACCACCATTCTGAACCCTGGGAGCAGATGACTCTGTAACAATATCATTCAAACACCAAACAAAACCTTTCTCACGGTTCCTTTAACCACAGTCAGAACAAACTGGAACTCTTATAAAAGCTGTCTATAATTCTAAAAAAAAAAAAAAAAAAAAAAAAAAATAGGAAATAAAAATATAGTGGTTCAAGGTTCACAAAAGAGTTATTAAGCCCTGGTTTGGGCAGCATATTTCCAGAACTTGTAGCTCATACTATTTTTCATGTGCTGCATAAGGATTTGTGTCCCCAAATTATCAAACTCTCATCTGACCCTTCCATTTTTGTGCTTCTGTGGCCATGTTGCCGGTGCCATCATGAAGCCTGACACCAGGGATTTTTCTAACATATGTGATATTTTTCTGTGAACTTGATGAAGATGCTGTCTCTGGCAAGATGCAGCCCTGTAGTTTCTTGTCTTTGGAGAGCAGAATGTAGCTGGATTACAGCTCCTTCTTACTCCCTTTGCCAGGTGCCCCCATGCAGTAAACAACCTGCTCAACTGTACTTGTTGGCCCTGCCAATTGCCCAGGGCTAAAGATTAAGATAACTTGGTCTTTGTAAAACCAAGACTGCACATACTATGTTTCCCTTACCTGATTAGGACCTTGGCTTTCAGATCTGGCTTCTGGTCTAAAGAAATGCTCCTTCTCTAAGTATCTTCCATTAGAAATGACATCTCAAGACTCTACATCTTACAAAAATATTCTTGCTAATCAACCAATATGTCTTAATGTAATGACTCTATCATTTATATAATAACTACTATTTAGAATCATAAACGGGGTGTTCCTACACTAAGAGGAGTTTTTAAAAGCAAGCTTAAAAGTTACTGAATAATGTGAAACTTAGTAAATGTAGAATGTAAATGTCTTAACACAATAACTAAGAAAATGCCAGGAAGGCTATGTTAACCAGTATGATGAAAACATGTCGAACGGTCTATAAAACCAGTGTATGGTGCCCCACGATTGCATTAATGTACACAGCTATGATTTAATAATAAAATAAATAAAATAAATAAAAATAGACACACACACAAAAAGTTACTGCAAAAGAAATAGTTGAATTTAGATTGGACTTCTAACTAGTTTGGACTTCCAACAACCTGACTGTTCAGCTAAACAGCATTTGCAATAAGCCAGTGCAGAGTCCCAGTGTTGTTTGCTATCCAGTCCTATATAAGCTCAAAAATATTTTTTCTTTTGCTTTTAAGCAAAACAGATAAGCTTTGTTTCTAGGATCAACACGCTGATTTTCAACAAAACACGCATCCTGCTATGTCCTGCTGTAGTCACTCTCCCCACATTTTGAATGGAATATCTTACAAAAGCAAAGGGTGGTTTCCTTGTAGAAATTCATGTACTCCTTGCAAGGGCTGTTCCCTGAGTGTTCATGTGTTGATAGGTATGTGGTGTTTGAGGTAATCTCTCTTTCCCCAGGTTCTCTTGAGGCTAAAAGGGACATTGAGTGACAAAAGAAGCCCATAATTTTAAACCATTTGTGATCAACTACATAGACAAGGAGTTCAAAATTTACAAATAGGCTGTGCTATAAAATATTCTATAGAGGCAATGTTCCTGAGCTACGCAGATTTCTAGGTTGGTCTTCATCCCTCCCCCAGAAAACCCAGCACCAATAACACATATTTTAATTGGAATTATACTGGAATATTTTTAGCAGGAAAGTTTGTGTGGGAATGTTATTAGCACAAATAATCTATACTTAACGGGGAACCAATCTTTTGCAAAATGAGTTATTAAGGAAGAAATTTAAAATACATATTTGTTTGTTTAAATGTGGTCTTGGGTGGGGTGCAGAGGCAAGAAGGCTGACTGAAGCCAGCTTTCCACAGAGGCTCCCATCCATAAGTACAGTTGAAGGACAGAAGTTTAGCAAGTAACCTGGTGGATTAGAGCTGTGCCAAGAGAGAAGGTTGAAGAATGCACATCAACCCTGCTGAGGCAAGCTGCGGCCCCAAAGATACAAACAAAAGGTACAAAATCCATTGCCAAGTGGATGGGAGTCCCCTCCACCAGAAGAACAGCTCGTAGTACTCCATACAAATAATCAAGCAGAATTCAAGTCCTCCCATTATATCCCATGGGAGAGAGCCTCTAAAAACTGGACCTACTTCCCCTACTAGGGTGTCATGGCACTCTCCTGGCAGGCATAAAACTGTATAAAACTGTATATATTCTCTACCTGCAAGTCTGACCTCCCAGCACTCCCTCAACTCACACTCTGAGGTCTGCAAGTCTGTCCCCCAAAAGTCCAGATTCTTGGATATTTTCTCGAGAGGTGTGGACAGGGCATGGACTGCTGCTGGTCAGTGCTGGTTCTCCAGCACAGTAGTAAGGAAAGGACAGTCAGCTGAGAGGAAATCATACAGGAGCAGTGGTGCCCCAAGGCACAGAGCAGCAGCCGCAGTGGCAACAATAGGGCTCACCCCTGTATATTCCAGAGTCACACCCTCTGTCTCTCTGGGCAACCAGAGAAAGCCAGGAATCTTCTCTGTGGCAGCCACTGACAGAACAGATCTGGGATGGAAATGGAGGCCCATGAGTAAGGGTTTGCCTGAGGCAGTACTAGCCTGGGTGGAACACGAGGACTATAAAATGCATGCGCAGACCCGAGAGATTCCCAGGGTAGGGCTGACCCAGAGGCACATTTACTGAGCCTAAGATGCACCCAGCCCTCAGGGGATCATTAGCTGAGACAAAGGAGGGCAGGCAGAGGCTGGAACTGACAGCTAATCTTGCTGCTCCAATACAAACTGCAGCCGAGACTTGGCAGCAGCACAGATAGTGCCTGAGTCGCAGGTTCTGGGAATTCAGTATCTGTTCTGAAGGGGAATATCGCCAGAACAGAAACAAATTCTGCAAAGTTGTCTGTTCTGTCAGTAATATAAATGAAGGGCAGAGCTAGAACTGAGTGAACAGCCTCAGCCTCCTTTAAGCACTCAAGGTTGTCAGGCCTCACCTCCTCCTACCTGATAGTGGCAGAGAGAGATGGCCTGGCTGAGGAGACATAGATCTCCCTGTGATTAAGGCAGGTGCAAAACCCTGGAGTAGCTGCTCATTGGAGGCAACTAGGTCGCAGCCCTGCAGAGTTATCAGTGACTGGGTGTGACAGAGGTTCTTAATAAAGCTCCAGGGGAAAAGTCAAATGGTATAATATAATTATGGGGTGAAATAAGTGGAAAAACTCCAGTAACATAAATAACCATAGTATATCAACACCACCAAGGAAAGATATGGCAGACGTAACTGAAGATCCCGTTCATAAACATACAGCTGAGATGTCAGAAATTGAATTCAGAATTTGGATTGCAAACAGGATTAATAGAACGGAGGAAAAGTTGGAATTAGAAATTCCAGGAGCAATTCAAAAGTTGTCTCAAGAATTCAAAAAATTTAAGGACAAAATCACAAAAGATTTTTACACATTGAGATAAGAATTTGCAGCCCTCAAAGATCTGAAAAATACAGTAGAATCCCTCAGTAACAGAGTGAAGTAAGTAGAAGAAAGGATTTCTGACATTGAAGACAAAGATTTTGAATGCTCCCAAACTATCAAAGAAGAAGAGAAATGGAGAGCAAAAATGGATCATTACCTCAGAGAGCTCTGGGATTATTCTAAGAAAGTTAATATTTGCCTCATCAGAATCCCTGAGGCGATGAAGTGCCTTCGCAAGGCACAGAGCCACTTCTCCATGAAATTATGAAAGAGAATTTTCCAGACATGCCGAGAGATTCTGAGATTCAGATAGCAGACAGTTTCAGAACCCCAGCATGACTCAACCTGAAGAAGGCATCACCCAGACACATCATAATTAACTTCAATAAAGTTAGTATAAAGGAGAAAATTCTGAAAGTAGCCAGATTTACGAAAACCATAACCTACAAAGGGAAGAATATTAGAATGACTGCAGATATCTCTGCTGAAACCTTTCAAATCAGAAAAGGGTGGTCATCGAATTCTAATCTCATAAAACAAAATAACTTTCAACCCATGATTCTGTACCCAGCTAAACTGAATTACATTTATGGTGGAGAAATTAAATACTTTAATGACATTCAAATGTTGAAGAAATTTGCTATAACTAAATATTGCTATTAGAAATAAAATTTGCTATAACTAAACCAGCTCTCCTGGATATTCTCATGCCTATCCTCCATAATGACCAACACAATCCTCTAACACAAAAGTAAACTCACTCAGAAACTTTTGATCAAACTCTAACTTCCACAGTGGCGAAAGGATTAAAAATGTCCACTGGACATTTGAAAAACTCAATACCCAAAATTCTACCAGGCTTATCAATATTCTCCATTAATGTGAATGACTTAAATTGCCCTCTAAAGAGGCACAGGTTGGCTGACTGCACACAAAAACTCAGGCCAGATATCTGCTACATACAAGAATCTCATCTTACCTTAAAAGATAAATGTACACTCAGACTAAAGTGATGGTTGTCTATATTTCAGGCAAATGGAAATCAGAAAAAAGCAGGTGTTGCAATTCTATTTGCAGGTACGATAGGCTTTAAACCAAAAAAAAAGTAAGGAAGGATAAGAATGGTCACTTCACATTGTTAAGGGTAATACTCAATATGAGATTTCAATTATTAATATTTATGCACCCAACCAAAATGAGCCTCAATTTATAAAAGAAACTCTAACAGACATGAGCAACTTGATTTCCTCCAGCTCCATAATAGTCAGAGATTTTAACACTCCTTTGACAGTGTTGGATAGATTCTACAATAAGAAGCTGAGCAAAGAAATTTTAGATTTAAACTTAACAATTCAGCATTTGGATTTAGCAGACATCTACAGAACATTTCATCCCAACAAAACTGAATGCACATACTTGTCATCAGCCCGTGGAGCATACTCCAAAATCAATCACATCTTAGGTCACAAGTCTAACCTCAGTAAATTTAAAGGAATAGAAATTACTTCCTGCATCTTCTCGGACCACCATGGAATAAAAGTTGAACACAGTAACAACAGAAATCTGCATACTCACACAAAACCCAGGAAGTTAAATAACCATATACTGAATGATAGCTGGATCATAGAAGAGATTAAGTAGGAAATAACCAAATTTTTGGAAGAAAATGACAATAAAGATATAACTTATCAGAACCTCTGGAATACCACAAAGGCAGTCCTAAGAGGGAAATTTATTGCACTACAAGCCTTCCTCAAGAGGACAGAAAGAGTGGGAAGGGCAAGATGGCCAACTGAGAGCAGCTTCCGAGGCAAGCTCCTGTCCAAAAGGAAAGATAATGTCCAGAAACAGCCCAATTAAGCTGAAGACTCGGAGCCCAGCCAAGAGAGATGATAAATGCAGGTAACCTCTGCTAAGGCAAGCTACGACTCCAAGAAACTAAGCTTCAAGTACAAAATTCATCTGGAAAGAGGAGTATCCATACCATCCCCTAAAAAAATCTGTGTTTTTCTGTCACCTTTCTTCTCTCTCTTCATTTGCTCCTGCAGGTTTTCTCCGAACAAGTGATAAACTGTGGACATCTTGCCTCACCCTACGGGTGAGTGCTGTGGGAAGTGGGGACTACTTTCTCAGAGGGACCTTGCCTACGAGCAGCACCATGACCCAAGACACACAGCCCACCCAGACCTCCCTACGAGTGACGCTGTGAGCTGTAGACCACCTGGACATCCATACGAGTGGCGCCACAACCCACGACCCATGACCCATGCCCACTAGCCCTCCGCATGCCCTAATCACGAACTTCAGGAGTCACGCAACCCCATGTCCTCCCTCCTGTGCCCTCCTACCTCCACACCAGCTCATTCATCTGGCCAGGGACTCTGGTAGCTGCTTTCCCTCCGGAGCCCTCCCTGCCTTTGTGCGGAGCCCGTCTCCTGGCCAGAAACAGTTGGAGCATTGGGCTCTCTGTGCCAAAGTCACTGGGCCCCAGGCACTCCCACAACCAGGTGCACCACCCCCTGCCCTGTAGCTGGATCCTGGTCTGTCACACTTCAGAGCTGCTCCTAAAACCAGAAGTCTCTCACTGGGACAGCCCCAGAGGAGCTACACAGGATCACTCCCTACAAAGATCCAGCAACAATAGTGATCCCACTGGAGTATAAGATGGGAAAGACAACTCCCCAACTCTGAGGACAGCCAGGGGCAATGGTGAAAAACAATCGTGAGGTGAAATTAATAAAAAAACTCTGGCAATATGAATAATCAGAGTAGATCAACTACCTAAGGAACAATGGGGTAGAAACAGCACAAGAGCCCATGCACAAACAAATAGCTGAGATGTCAGATATCAAATTCAGAATCTGGATAGCAAATAAGATCGAATTAAAATTCCAAGCAGTAACCGAAAAGATGTCTCAAGAATTCAAGGAATTCAAAGACCAAATGACCAAAGATAAGGACACATTGAGACAAGAAGTTGCAGCCCTCAAAGATCTGAGAAACACAGTAGAATCCATCAGTAACAGAATAATCCTAGCAGCAGAAAGGATTTCTGACATTGAAGACAAAGCTTTCGAACACTCCCAAACTCTCAAAGGGGAAGAGAAATGGAGGACAAAAAGATATCACTCTCAGAGAGCTCTGGGATAATTCAAAGAAAACCAATATTTGTCTTACAGGGATCCCTGACAGCGACAAAGTGGCTTCACAAGGCACAGAATCTCTTCTTCATGAGATTATGAATGAGAAAATTCCAGACATGCCAAGAGATTCTGAAATTAAGATAACAAACAGTTTCAGAACTCCAGCACAACTCAACCCGAATAAAACTTCCCCCAGACACATCATAATCAATTTCACTAAAGTTAGTATGAAGGAGAAAATTCTGAAAGCAGCCAGATGAAAGAAAATCACTATCTACAAGGGGAAAAATATTAGAATAACTGCAGCTCTCTCTACTGAAACTTTCAAGCTAGAAAAGGATGGTCACTGACTTTTAATCTCCTAAAACAAAATAACTGTCAACACAGGATTCAGTACCCAGCTAAACTGAGTTTCATTTATGATGGAGAAATTAAATACTTTAATGACATTCACATGTTGAAGAAATTTGCCATAAGTAAACCAGCTCTCCAGGATATTCTCAGACCTATCCTCCATAAAGACCAGTGTAATCCTCCACCACAAAGGAAAACCCACCAGGAAACTTTCGATCAAATTACAACTTCCACAGTTGTAAAAGGATTAAACATGTCCACCAAACTCTTGAAAGGCTTATCAATATTCTCAATTAATGTGAATGGTTTAAATTGTCCTCTAAAGAGGCACAGGTTGGCTGACTGGATACAATAACTCAAGCCAGATATATGCTGCACACAAGAATCTCTTTACTTTAAAAGACAAATATAGACGCAAGGTGAAGGGATTGTCATCCATACTCCAGGCAAATGGAAAGCAGAAAAAAGCAGGCATTGCAATCGTATTCGCAGATACAATAGGCTTTAAACAAAACAAAATAAGAAAGGATAAGGATGGACTCTTCATATTTGTTAAAGGTAACACTCAATATGATGACATTTCAATTATTAATATTTATGCACCCAACCAGATGCACGTCAATTTACAACAGAAACTCAAACAGACTAAAGCAACTTCAGGTTCCATAGTAGTTGGACATTTTAACACCCCTTTAGTAGTGCTGGATAGATCCTCTAAAAAGAAGCTAAGGAAAAAAATTTTAGTTTTAAAATTAGCCATTCAACATCTGGATTTAACAGACATCTACATAACATTTCATCCCAACAAAACTATATACACATTCTTCTCATCAGCCCATGGAACATACTCCAAAATTGACCATGTCTCAGGCCAAAAATCTAACCTCAGCAAATTTAAAAAAATAAAAATTATTCCTTGCATCTTCTCACTATCATGGAATAAAAATTGAACTAACTACAACAGGAATCTTCATACCCATACAAAAACATGGAAGCTAAATAACCTTATGCCAAATAATAGATGGGTTATAGACGAGATTAAGAAGAAAATCACCAAATTTTTGCAACAAAACAAAAATAAAGACACAAATTATCAGAATCTCCGGGATACTGCAAAGGCAGTTGTAAGAGGAAAATTTATAGCATTGCAAGCCTTCCTCAAGGAAATGGAAAGAGAGAAAGTTAATAACTTAATAGGACATCTCAAGCAACTGGAGAAGGAAGAACACTCCAACCTCAAACCCAGCAGAAGAAAAGAAATAACCAAAATAAGAACAGAATTAAAGAAAATTGAAAACAATAGAATTATACAACAGATCAATCAATCCAAAAGTTGGTTTTTTGAAAAGATAAATAAAATAGATAAAGATTTGGCCAACCTAACCAGAAAAAAAAGAGCAAAATCCCTAATTTCATCAATCAGAAGTGGTAAAGATGAAATAACAACAGAACTCTCAAAAATTTAAAAAATCCTTAACAAATATTACAAGAAACTTTGCACTCAGAAATATGAAAATCTGGGGGAGGAGACAAGATGGTGGACTGAACCCAGCTTTCCACAGAGGCTCCCGTCCAGAAGGAGAGTTAAGGGATGGAAACTTAGTAAGTAACCTGGAGGATTTGAGATGTACCAAGAGAGAAGGTTGAAGAATGCACATCAACACCACTGAGGCGACCTGAGACCACAAGGATGCAAACAAAAGGTAGAAAATCCATCACCAAGTGGACGGGAGTCCCCCCTCTCCCACGAGTCCGGCTTAAGAGCCCCACAAACAAAAGGGCAGAAATTAAAAACCCTCACACTTCACTTCATGGGAGTGACCTTCTAAAAACTGGACCTATCTTCCCTACTAGGGTGCCATGGTGCTCCCTTGCCAGACATAAAACTGTATAAAACTTTAAATATCTTTCCCCAGAATCCAGCACTTGCCTCCATTCACACGGAGGTCTGGAGGTCTATCCCCCAGGAGTTCGGATCCCTGGGTGATTTATCAAGGAGAGGGGTGTGGACAGAGCCCAAGTTGCGACTGATCAGCACTGACTCTGAGGCACGGGAGTGATGAACACATGGTGGAGGGGAAGTCTCGCCACCACGACACTTCCCTGCCACACTTCCCTGCAGTGGGATGCACCAGCCCTCTTTGAGCAGCAATATGGCCAGGCATAAAACTGAGTGAAACTCTAGCTTTCCTGTTTGAAGCGCTGAGTTTCCAGCATTCCCTCCCCACTCTCACTCAGGATCTGGGGGCCTGTCCCCCAAGAGTTCAGATCCTTGGGTGATTCCTCCAGGGGAACAAACAGTCCCCGAGCTGTGACTGGACAGTGCTGGCACTGAAGCACGCTAGTGAGGAGGGGGAGCCGCGTCTCAGCGGCACTTCCCTACAGCGTGGTGCAACAGCACTCCTTGGGCAGCAATATGACCAGGCATAAAACTGAGTGAGCGTTTCCAGGGCTGAGCTCCCAGCATTCCCTCTCACTCCAACTTAGGGATTGGGGGCCTGCCTCCAAGAAGTCTGGATTGTAGGATGACCTCTTGTGGGGTGCTCAGTGACTGAACTTCGCTGTCTCTGGGGCACAGAAGTGTAGAGACACCGGTGGGCTAGAAGGGAACCGCTCCAGAGCAGCGGTTTCCATAGACGCAGAGCGGCAGCTATCTTCTGGCAGTGGTGCAACTAGGCACAAAACTGTGTGAGCTGCAGCTCTGAGCTTGCAGCAATCTCCTTCGCTCCCACTCTCAGATCTGGAGGCCTGTCCCCCAGGAGTCCGGATCTCTGGGTGAGCTCTCCAGGGGTGTAGACAGAGCATAAACTGCGGTTGGTCAGTGAAGGGCCGATAGCCGCCTTTTTTTTTGTTGTTGTTGTTTGTTTGTTTGTTTGCTTGTTTTTAACAGCAAAACGGCTACTTCTAGATATTCTGAGGCCACGCCCCATGTCTCCCTGGGCAACCAGAGGAGGCCACCTGTGAGTAAAGGATTTGCCTGACACTGCTCACAAACCCGGAAAGCTCCCAGGTCAGGAAGAGAGGTATTGAAATACACACCGCCAGCAGCAAAGACATTTGAATTCAGAACAGCCTGTAATCTGCAGGCAATTTTAGCAGAAACAGAGACAGAATCCCACAAAGTTGTCCTGTCCTGTTCTGTTCTGTTCTTTTCTGTTAGCAACATCAATCAGGGGCAGGGCTAAGACTGAGTGAAACCCCCCCCCCACCTTCATCAAGCACCCAAAGATGTCAGGACTCACCTCCTCGTGCTAGATAGCGGCAGACTGCAGAGGCCTAGCATATTTCCTTGCAATTCAGGCAGGTGCAAACACCTGGAGTATCTGTTCACTACAAGCAACTGGGTCAGGCATCTGCAGAGATACCAGTGACTGGGTCCGACAGAGTGGCAAAGAGGGAAGGAGACATCAACCTTCCCAGACTGATCTATTTGCTAGGTGGCTTCTCCTGACTCCACGCAGCACAGGAGTAAGCCATCTCGGAGTAGCAACCAGACCCCTGAGATCCAGTCCCCAGAGACCTCTTGAACTCTCCCACCGAGACAGGTGCCAACTGAGACAATTGATTTGGACCTTCTGAACTGAACCAAGAGACTGAGGACTTTTCAGGCAGTGCCCTGGGTGTGCAATTGTGGGAAGGTTTGATTTTTCTTTTCTAATTGGTGCCAGAGGTGGGCGGTTGGGGTTTTTCCTGGTTTTTCCCCGCAGCTGAGACTTCAACCCAGAGTAAATGTTACACTAGAGTTGAACAGAAACCAGCTGAAAACAAGATAGAACCACTGAGCCCCACCACACCAGACAGGGCTCCAGTTTCTCAGGCCATAACACTGTACGGGCCCTCGATAAAGCCCCAGGAGATAAATCAAAGGAAGTAAAATAATCATGGGGAGAAATCAGCGGAAAAACTCTGGTAACATGAATAACCAGAATAGATCAACCCCCCCAAGAAAAGATACGGCAGATGTAATTGAAGATCACATATAAACAACTGGCTGAGATGTCAGAAATTGAATTCAGAATTTAGATTGCAGACAAGATTAATAAAATGGAATTTGGAATTCAAGGAGAAATTCAAAAGTTGTCCCAAGAATTTAATGAATTCAAAGAAAAAACCACCAAAGAATTAGACACACTGAAGCAAGAATTTGCAGCCCTCAAAGATATGAAAAATACAGTAGAATTCCTCAGCAATAGAAGGGAGCAAGAAGAAGAAAGGATTTCTGACATTGAAGATAATACCTTTGAACACACCCAAGCTCTCAAACAGGAAGAGAAATGGAGAGCAAAAACAGATCATTCTCTTAGACAGCTCTCACATAATTCAAAGAAGACCAACATATGAATTATTGGTGTTCCGGAAAACAATGACGCCACCTCAATGGGCACAGAAGCCCTTCTGCATGAAATTATGAAAGAAAATTTTCCAGGCATACCTAGAGATTCTGAAATGCAGATAGCAGACAGCTTCAGAACCCCAGCACGATTCAACCCCAATAAGTCATCTGCCAGGCATATCATAATTAGTTTCACTAAAGTTAGTGTGAAGGAGAAGATTCTCAAAGCAGCCAGGCAAAACAAAACCATTACATACAAAGGCAAGAATATTAGAATGACCACAGATCTCTCTGCTGAAACTTTTCAAGCAAGAAGAGGGTGGTCATAGACTTTTAATCTTCTAAAGCAAAATAACTTTCAACCTAGGGTCTTGTACCCTGCTAAAATGAGTTTCATCTACGATGGAGAAATTAAATACTTCAATGACATTCATATGTTGAAAAAAATTGCCATATGCAAACAAGCTCTTCAGGATATTCTCAGACCTATCCTCCAGAGTGACCAACCCAATCCTATACCACAAAAGTAAACTCATTCAGAAACTTTGGATCAAACTCCAACTTCCACACTGGTGAAAAGATTAAAAATGTCCACTGGACCTTTGAAACTCCAATACTCCACCAGACTTATCAATATTCTCCATCAATGTGAATGGCTTAAACTGTCCTCTAAAGAGACATAGGTTAGC
>CAUYPK010080466.1:0-30062 GCA_963574355.1 Loris lydekkerianus
TACAGCAATGTCTCAGGCTACAAAATCAACACCCATAAATCTGTAGCCTTTATATATACCAACAACAACCAAGCCGAAAAAACAGTCAAGGACTCTATTCCTTTCACAGTAGTGCCAAAGAAGATGAAATATTTGGGAGTATACCTTACAAAGAATGTGAAAGATCTCTATAAAGAGAACTATCAACCTTTAAGAAAAGAAATAGCTGAAGATGTTAGCAAATGGAAAAACATACCATGGTCATGGTTGGGAAGATTCAACATTGTTAAAATGTCTATACTACCGAAAGAAATACAGAATTTTAATGCAATTCCTATTAAAGCTCCATTGTCTTATTTTAAAGTTCTTGAAAAAATAATACTTTGTTTTATATGGAATCAGAAAAAACCTCGAATAGCCAAAACATTACTCAGCAATAAAAACACAGCAGGAGGAATTATGCTACCAGACCTGAGATTGTACTATAAATCGATAGTGATCAAAACAAGCATGGTATTGGTACAGAAACAGAGAAGTAGATGTCTGGAACAGAATAGAGAATCAAGAGATGAACCCAGCTACTTAACGTTATTTGATCTTTGACAAGCCAAATAAAAACATTCAGTGGGGAAAAGATTCCCTATTTAACAAATGGTGCCGGGTGAACTGGCTGGCAACCTGTAGAAGATTGAAACTGGACCCACACCTTTCAGCATTAACTAAGGTAGACTCTCACTGGATAAAATATTGAACCTTAAGACATGAAACTATAAAAATACTTGAAGAAAGTGCAGGGAAAACTCTTGAAGGAATCGACCTGGGTGAATATTTTATGAGGAGGACTCCCCGGGCAATTGAAGCAGTATCAAAAATACATTACTGGAACCTTATCAAATGAAAAAGCTTCTGCACAGCCAAGAACATAGTAAGTATAGCAAGCAGACAGCCCTCAGAATGGGAGAAAATTTTGCAGGTTACACCTCTGATAAAGGTCTAATAACCAGAATCCACAGAGAACTCAAACGTATTAGTAATAAAAGAACAAGTGAGCCTATCTTAGGGTGGGCAAAGGACTTGAAGAGAAACTTCTCTAAAGATGACAAACGCAGTCTGTCTTTAATGTGTCTGCATTCACATTAAAAAATTCTCATCATCCTTATTCATCAGAGAAATGCAAATCAAAACTACTTTGAGATATCACCAAACCCCAGTAAGAGTAGCCCACATAACAAAATCCCAAACCAGAGATGTTGGTGTGGATGTGGAGAAAAGGGCACACTTCTATACTGCTGGTGGGAATACACACTAATACGTTCCTTCTGGAAGGATCTTTGGAGAATACTTAGACATCTAAAAATTGACCTGCTATTCAATCCTATAATTCCTTTACTAGGTGTATACTCAGAAGACCAAAAATCACAATATAACAAAGACATCTGTACCAGAATGTTTATTGTAGCTCAATTCACAATTGCCAAGTCATGGAAGAAGCCCAAGTGCCCATGGACCCACGAATGGACTAGCAAATTGTGGTACATGTATAGCATGGAATATTATGTAGCCTTAAAGAAAGATGGAGACTTTACTTCTTTCATGTTTATATGGATGGACCTGGAACATATTTTTCTTAGCAAAGTATCTCAAGAATGGAAGAAAAAGTATCAAATGTACTCAGCCCTGCTATGAAGCTAATTTATAGCTTTTATATGAAGGCTATAACCCAACTATAGCACAAGAATATGGGGAAAGGGCCAAGTGAGGGAAAGGGAAGGGGGAGGTTGGGGTGGAGGGAGGATAATGGGTGGGGCCACACCTTCAGTGAATCTTAGAATGAGTACGGGCAAAACTTACTAAATGCAGAATAGAAATGTCTACATACAATAACTAAGAAATTGCCATGAAGGCTATGTTGAATAGTTTGATGAGAATTTTTCAGATTGTATATAAAACCAGCACATTGTACCCCTTGATTGCATAATGTACACAGCTATGATTTAACAGTAATTTAAAAAAAAATTTTAGAAAAAGAATAAAGCTGTTGTTTTCTGCTTGTCCTCAAAAAAATGAAAAGTAAGAAGACAAACATTAATAAAAATTAGCATGAATGGATTTAGTTTTTTGGGTTTTTTTTTTTTTTTTTTTTTTTTAGACAGAGTTTCACTTTGCTCCCCTCGGTAGAGTGCTATGGCATCACAGCTCACAGCAACCTCAAATTATTGGGCTTAAGTGATTCTCCTGCCTCAGCCTCCCAGGTAACTGGGACTAAGGGCGCCAGCCACAAATTCTGGCTATTTTTTGGTTGCAGGTGTCATTGTTTTAGCAGGTCTGGGCTGGCTCAAACCTGCCAGCTTAGGTGTATGTGGCCAGTGCCCTACTCACTGAGTATGGGCACTTATTCTGGAGTTAGTAGTTCTAATGGAGCAGTGGACTCAAGTGCCATATCAGAGCTAGCAAAATGGCAGAATTCATATAGCATCAAAGTTGTCCTGCAAGAGCTTCAGTGCCTAATGATGTCTAAAGAAAATATGAAACTCCCTCAGCCACCTGAAGGACAGTGTTACAGCAATTAATGAAAAGTAAGACCGAAGGCCTTCCCTTCCCCTCCAGTCTATTTAAGCAGTTTTTCTTTTCCACAGTAGTAAATTTTCTAGATACATCTTGCAGACCTCAAAGTACTGGAAAGGAAGCTCCTGTTCAAAGGCAATTTATCTTAAGTTACTCTAAATGATACTAATTTTTGTCTGTTTAAAATATGTAAGTTGTGCTGCAACAAATCATCCTGTCAGTGTAAACCACCATCCACGTAGTTGGAACTTCTGGGATCAAGAAAGTATATTTAAATTCGTTCCCAGCATAACTGTTGGGGCACATCTAACTCAACTGTGAAAAGACACATCACACAATCACCTTGCTGCTGATTACGTGGTCTGGGGTCTCTGCCTTCTCTCGTTTCCCTCTGCCCCTGTCTCCTCCCCTCCCTGCAGCAGCCCTCTAGCTTGGGGGCTTGTTAGAGTAGACATGAAGGTTTCAGGTCACAGCCTGTGGGGCTGATGCTGGGTGTGTGGGGATGCTTTGCCTGCACCCTGATTTCTTTAAGTCTTAAATGATTCCCCTTCTAAGCCATCATCCCCTTCCCACTCTCCTCTACTCCCTCCCTTGGCCAAAGCATAGATTGCTCCCCTCTGAGACTGGCCTTCAGTGAGCAATTCAGGGCTTTCCCCATGTCTTCTCTCCCCCACCTTTATTATGGGGTGCTGCTTTCTCCTCACTCTTCCTCAAATCCCTCTTTGCACTGTCACCACTCAACACTTTTCCATGACACTTCCTTGCTTTGGTCAAAAGCCATCAGGTAAGTTTGTAAAGAGTCTCTGGCCTCCCTTGTTTAGTTTTAGAATCACATTTATTCACTCCACTAGCCTGGGAAAGGAATTGGGTCCTCAGCCCTGCCACCTCTGCTGTCATCAGCTGATGCATTTTTTTAGCTCAGGTTTTGATAAGGTGAACAGTCACCAGGGTTACTCAGATCTGCCAGCTCTCAGAGTCCTTGGTAACTTATAGAAAGCCCACATGAAGACACTTGTAAGCACACACCATCTCTGAATTGTTTTGTTTTCCTGTGATTGCTTTTGCTTTAAAAATCAAAGTTTTAAACAGGGCTCTCATTTTGTCATCCTTGCAATTGATTGGAGTCTTGTTTGGAATGTTACAACTGGAACAAAAAAGCTTTGAACTCAGTGCATACTTTGGTTTTGGTGCTGCTGCTTCACACTATCCAATCCTCAGCAGGGATCCAGAAAGAAGTGGGTGTGCACAGCTGATTCTCAAAATTGGTGGGCTTGTCTCCCTGGCAAATTGCTGCGTTTTTTCAAATTCTGTTCAGGACCACTAAATGCTGAAATGTGGATGTGTACCAAAATAAAAGCAATTCATTGTGTATTAAAGGCTTTTTTTTTTTTTTTTTAATTTCGTATTTGTGTTAAACCACCTTTTGAGCAGAAGCTGTCAAAAATCTGGAAAGCAATTGGTGTTTCCATTAATCTTTTTCTGGGGAAAACATTAGTTCTAAGGATTTAACATCCTGTAAGTAAAACTTAACCTAACAATACTCCATAAGCAGCCTTTTGCTTGTCAGACCATTGCCTGATTTTAATATAGTAAAAAAAAAAAAAAAAGTGTGTGTTAATAAAATCAAGTTACATAGAGAGTCAAAAAATATCAAATAATCAGGAAGACATGAAATAGTGGACTATCTTTATGCTGTCACTATAAATCTTGTTTTCGAAAAATATTTAATATTGTGGGGAACTGTTCACAACATACTACTTTGGGAAAACTGTGTCATAATACCAAATATATGTTATAATAACAATGTTTTTAAAAGTTTTTGAATAATCATAAAAAAGAATGGATGGCAATTTAGAATAATATTCGCAATGATTATCAGGGTTGTTTGGCTAAATAAGTGTTTTAAAAATACTCATTGGCATTTTTCAAGCTTTTATATTGACCTATTAACTATATTGATCTATTAACTATTATATTGTCTATTAACTGACAGAATTTAAAAATTTTTTTTTCTTTTTTTTTCGACAGAGTCTCAAGCTGTCGCCCTGGGTAGAGTGCTATGGCATCACAGCTCACAGCAACCTCAGACTCTTTGGGCTTACACGATTCTCTTGCCTCAGCCTCTCAAGTAGCTGGGACTACAGGTACCCACCACAATGCCTGGCTATTCTTTTTTGTTGCAGTTGTCATTGTTATTTAACCAGGCCCAGGCCAGGTGTATGTGGCCATCACCCAGAATTAAAATTTTTAAGCACTAATGACATTACTTTCCAGTCATTAATATCTAGTTAATATTGGAATTCAATAGGGTGAGGCTCCCAGATTTTCTTTATTCACTACCCCACACTTATTAGTCAACTTTAGAAGTTGCATTTATAGTCACTTCTTCCTCAAGTACTTTACCAGAGCTGAGAGCACACACGGTGATTTAATTGTTTTAAGTGTTTTCTCCTTCTCCTCAGTTTACTGGTAGGGATATCAATACATAGTGAAATATTCAAAAACTAGTAAGGAAGAAGGGAAAACTTTGATAATCCACAGATTGAATAACCAGCCACTAAATTATTAAGAGTGTTGTTATGAGAAGAGGATTTTAAATTGATGATAGGCCTGATATGTTCAGTGGGACCACATCGAGATAAGTCGGTGTAACTCAGTGTTTGCTTAGCATTCAGCTGCATGCTCCTGAAGTGTGTTGTTAGGCCTGGTCTAATTCTTCGGGCCTACACATAGTCTGAATCCTAGTCATCTTAAGTATTCATAGAGTCCAATGATTGGGCATAATTGTGTGTGTGTGTGTGTGTGTGTGAGAGAGAGAGAGAGAGGGACAGGGGTCTTGCTCATTCACCCAGGCTGGAGTGCTATGATGAGATCCTAGCTCAATGCTCAAACTCCTGAGCTCAGGCGATCCTCTGACCTCAGCCTCCAGAGTAGCTGGGACTATACCACACCCAGCTAATTTTTATTGTTTTGTGGAGTCAGGATCTCACTATGTTTCCCAGGATAATCTCGAACTACTAGCCTCAAGTGATCTCCTGCTTCAGCCTCCCAAAGTGCTGGAATTACTGGTGTGACACACTATGCTTAGCCTGAGCTCTGTCTTATCTATACTAGCGCATACCTTATTTGCCATCGTTAGCCCTAAAAATAAGTTTTTAAAAAACCTATCAAGTGTCTAAGAATGCCAAAGTGAAGGTGATAGTATGTAGTCTTCATCAAAGGAAATTTAGAATCAAGAGAAAATGTCCCTATTTCACCATCCTTAGACATCACACACATGTTCTGACTTTCCAGGAATAAAATTCTGCTATCCTTTAGCGTGATGGCGCTCCTGCCTGCTTCAGACTGCTGGAATAGATCTCAGTGGCAGGTTGAAGTCAACATTCTCACTGTGAATTCCTTCACTTGGCTAAACATTCTCAGATTTCATTGTGTTTACATTTATGCAGTTATTTCCCATGGAAGAGAATGAAAAGCTAACATGACTCAGGACTCAATGGGGAGAGAGGAGGTCTTGAATTTTTTGAAAATATAAGGCTGTTTAGGTTACTTCTCTATTTCCTCTTTCTCTCCTGCTGAGTTTGTCAAAGTGTCTCTCACTTTGTAGAAAGTGAGAGATGTTACCTCTGATCGACCAATTCGATCTATGTTGGAAATGTCATACACATCTGCCACTGCAGCAGTGTCCACACCACCTGTGCCACGCTTTTGAAGTCTTAGGTTCTCCAGGATCTTAGAAAAGCGTGGATCCTAGGACAAAAAAATAATACTTAGTGTCATACTAAGCAAAACTGAATCCCCATCACTGGCGCATTCACTTACAAAAGGCATAGAAGGAGAGATAATAACAGTTAACATTCATAAAGCATTTACTTACTATGTACCAGGGCATGGCATTGGAACTTTTAAGGCTTAAAATCCCAAATTAAGTAGGCATTGTTTTCACCCCTGTTTCACAGATGAGGAAGCTCAGAGGGAGACTCAGAGGGATTAACTTGCCCCTAGTCCACAGCTAGAAGGTAGCAGAGCTGGAATGGAACCTGGATGGTCTAGTGCCAACCTTGTGTTCTTAACTTCTACACCATTTTTGTTGACAGCATTCTTGTGTTTATTATTCATCTATCTAACAGCTGTCATTGTTTCCAATAACATCATGAAGTTAAATCACTTCAGATAATTTTCTTAATATTGAAATTTTAATTAATAAAACTTTTCATGCAATGTTTTTTGGTAGGAAACATATTTTCTAAAATTGTTTCAAAATATGTGATTCACTTGGTGAGCTATGGCAGAAACTCCTAGTGGCCCACCAGAATCTATTCCTCCTCTTCCAGTGTCGGGCCACTGACTGACCTCTTGCTAATGGAATGAACAGAGGTGACGGGTGCCATCTCTAGGCCCATTACATCTTTGCATGGACACACCTGCATGCTGTATGGAACCAAGGGTGCTCAGCCTCACCTGGAAACTTGTTAGAAATGCAAATTTTGAAAGTGGGGCCCAGCAATCTGTTTTAACAAGCTCTCCAGGTGATTTTCATGGAGCTAAAGTTTGAGAACTACTTGTACTAGGAAAGACAGAGAAAAGAGATGGCAGGAACCTTGGGGAGCAGAGCAGGGCTGCCCACCTCCCTACCCTGACTTGTTACATGAAGGAGAATTTAAAGGTCTTATTTTTGAAGCCACCATCCCTTTCTCACAGTCTAATACAAATATCTCTTGAGGCAAACTTAACCTTCTCTTTTTATTTCTCTATTATAGGTGAGCAAATAAGGATTAAGGAAAGGGCAGTGATGTTTTCTCCCTCCACAAAGCAATCACATTCAAGCTGATCCCAGAGGGACCCATCAGGGCTACTGGCCACATAACATTACCTTGCTCAGTTTTGGGATCTTAACATGGACACCAGCTCGTAATCCTGTTCCAAGGTTCGAAGGGCAGGTCAGGATGTATCCTAGGCGCTCATTCCACATGAACTCCCAGCCTCGTTCTTGGATTAACCGTTCTACCTAGAAGTAGAACAACAGTGAACAAATGGCAGAGTTCTCAAATATCCATTCATTCAGCACACCCCTAACACCAGGGAGAGACATGTGTACCCTACGTTTGGCGTGAAAGAAATTTAAATGAATCCACAGTACTTAATAGAAAGTGATACCTCTTCTATCAGAATATTTCAATGGTCCAATTAAATTAAATAGCCATGTAAAGCAGTGAATATAGTACCTAGCAAATACTAAGCACTCAATAAATGTTAGTTGGTGGTATTAT
Source organism: Loris lydekkerianus (assembly GCA_963574355.1). NCBI lineage: Eukaryota > Metazoa > Chordata > Mammalia > Primates > Lorisidae > Loris > Loris lydekkerianus. The sequence goes on from CAUYPK010080466.1 coordinate 7,815, forward strand.
TATTCTCAAGAAGGTAGAGGAATATAGGAATTCTCAGCAGCTAAGTCTGTGCGGTCAGGTTACGTCTTATATCGTCTCTATTCTTAGAATAGCCCAGAGCAGTGTCAAAGAAATCAGAAAATAACTAATGATCCACCCACGTCCTCAGACCATCTCGGAATGGGGAGGAAAGCACAGGAATTTTCTAACAAGAGAAAGTCATCTATCTTCCAAAGCACTGCCCTGAAAGTTCCACTCTAAAGGAATGCCTTGGTCTCTAGAAATAAATAGCTCTATTTTGAAAGTTACCATTTGTGTCTTCTTTTAAGGCAGTGAAACATTTATTTTAATGAATATCTGGAAATGTCAGATAACATCTTACTTCTTTTAGTCCCCGGCAGAATCGCTCAAATACTCGTTTCATATTGCCTCCTTTCTCCATGGAGATGACTCTGGTGTGGTCTTCCTCGTTTATCCAGATGAGAAATGTCTTGTCATAGTTATGCCTAATGAAGAGAGAAATACGGTGCTGAGTGTTAATTGCATTTGTGTCAACACATGGAAACTCCTATTACCTCTCTAGCTCCATTGCTTCATTTCCTCTTCCTCATTTCCTAGACGGCCCTAATCTCTTAAATGTGCCTGAACAAGTAGCTTGATAGAATGAAGAGTAAGACTGACTCGAACCCTTACAGATGTCATGTTTTTGCCCAACAAGAACATAATCTCCTTAGTTCCTCAGACTAGGATGACAATAACTCAACAAGGACAACACTTGGTTGGCTTTGACACTAACAAGAGTATTTGAGCTCCTAACAGATTCAGTCAAAATCTTATACTTGCATAAAAAAAAGTGTTTACCTACAGCTTGAGATAAGTTTGAGATATACAGATTTCACATGTCTGTTACATAGATCTGGCCTGTCCACTCCAGCTGAGCAACTGTTCACCAACACTTTCAGCTCTGGGTGACACTCGTAGAATAGCCCACTGAGGTACAGGAGTCAAAGTGATCTGAGGACTGTTGGCCAAGATAAAATATGTGTGCACTGGATACCCATCCTTCCCTTTAGGGCTTTTCTTAAATCCTCAATACTTGTTTTTTGCTCTTTTGTATTATTGTCAGGAAACATTATCTATGAAGTCAAATAATATGAAGCTAATTTTTCTTAAACATGTAGTCTTTTTTTCTCATGCATAATTCATGCAGACCAGTTCACACTCCCACACGCCTTAGACAGACCACAGTCCTTTGGTGTATATACACACATGAAATCTCCAAATAGTCTATCTTCTCAGTTTAGCTCAATCTGGGCATGCTGTCAATTGCAGCTCACAGCAACTCCACATTAGGACAAGCAGCGATGCCAAAGAGATCTCCTTCACACATTGCAAACACAAAAATGCTACATCCATACCAGATTCCTCTAGCATCTGGCCAGTCACGGGCCATCCCAGCACATGTTAGTAAAGGGGACACTGGTTTATCAAACAGAAAGTGGTCCTGTAAGCCAAAAGGGACAGAGGAGAGACTGATGAGATCAGACTTGACTGCAGGTTCGAGGTAACCAAGTTCCAACTCACTTATAATTGCTGAGGTTCTCAGCCTTGACTTCCCACTGTAATAACCTGGGAGCTTGAAAAACTACCGACGCCCAGTTTCTATCCCTCAGAGATTCCAACTTCATTGTTATAGGGCCTGGGATTTTTAAAAGCTCTTCAGGTGATTCCAGCATGCATCCAAGGCCAAAATCCACTGGCTCAGTCCAGATGGAAGTGCCCTCTGCGTCACTCTGGAGTGTGTCTATAACACCAACACCAACGTGTGCAATGGCAGAGTGGCAAAGTATTAGAGTGGCACAGTAATGACCCATAAGTAAAAAGAGCTACTTCTAATCTAGCCCACTAAATGCTACCTGCTTTTAGTTTATTTCTTTTAATCCTCACAACTCTATAAAGTGTGATTATTCTAAGTGAAGAAAACTGAGATTGAGAGAGACGAAACGACGTATCTAATATCACACTGCTAGGAAGTCGCACCTAGGTTCACACCCAGGTGACCTCTATGACTCCCAACATTGTGCCCTAACCGCTTCAATATGCTACTCGATATACCAAAATCAGTGTCGAGAGACGGATATTTTACTCGCTGTTTATGCACCACTCTCCCTTGCGTAGCTTTGTACATACTCAATAATGAGATGTATAGATGGCACAGGGTCAAATATGATGACACTGAGGGAAGGACCCAGTAGGTACAGGGAGAGGAGTCCATCCACAGTCTCTAAGAAGTGGGAGAGAGCAGAGATTTAAGCCAGGAGAGAACTGTGAACTGCCACTGCCTGCAAAGCAGCATGTCCCTTAAACAGGAACCCAGAGTGGCTGTCTGAGGTGAGGTGACTTGTTCTGTAACCCAGCAGGGGAATGGTTGGCCTGATGGCCACAGAGACGGGGAGATTGAGGCCACAGACCATCTAGCTGGCCTGTCTGGTTTGGAAATGGGACACATATGATGGCATTTGCATCTTCTGAAATGAAAGAATTTTGTTTCTGCTTTTCTTTGGAGTTTGGTTAAGAATTTTAACTAAAATACCATCCAGTTTTAGCTGTGCTAAGGGGGAAACAAGTAAGGGACCTTGGTGTTGTCTACCCTAGGGTGAGAGAGAAGCAGAGGAGCACAGACACAGTGGAGGCGGCTGGGCGGGCCTCGCCCCTGAACTTCCCTTCTAGATTTTCCTGCTTTCCAGGTTTTTCTTAGGGTGAGGCAGTAGAGACTACCCTCCAAGTACAAACAATGTCCACTCTGTATTTATTACTAAGCAAGGGGACCCTCCATCTCCATCCCCTATCCCCAGCCCAGGAAACTGACACTGGAGTTTCCCAAGCAGTGCTAGCCATGAAATATCTCCATGGTTCAACAAGTACAATTTAAAGCCTTATCTTCCTTTCTGAGCAGGTAGGAGCCACAGGCCTGCTTATCCCTTGGCTGAGCCACAGGGGCAGAGCCAAGCCAGCTTCTGGCCAGGGTGGGGGGGTGGGGGGCTGAGCAGAGTTGGGCTCTCCCCAGGGATCCCGTAGGCCACTCACGTCGATGAGCCTTTGCTGGTCCTGCTCTGTCATCTCCGACAGGCTGTAGTAGCGGCCGGCCAGGTCCCCCTTGAGGCCTGCCAGCGCCGTGACGGCCACGTTCTCCACCTCCCTGCGCTCAGCCCGGGTGCAGGCAGGCGGCAGGCTCAGCCCGCGGATGCTGCGGCCGGTGCGCACCCGGGACGACAGCACGTAGCGCTCGTCGAAGTGCCCGTGGGTGATCTGCCGAGCACAGCGTGAGGTCACAACCTTCCACCTCGGCCCACCCGGCGGCCACAGCCAGAGTGGGCCCCGGTCTGCCGGTCTGCACCTTCCCCGGGGACCCTCGAACACGACTGCACAACGTCTTAGGCGGGAATTCTTGGGACAAGGCCTCAGTTAAGTGGTTTGGGATGAAAAAAAGAGTTACTTTTGGAAAGGTTTAAAGTTCAGTGACCAACACTACCCTACGTGGTATTTATTAAGGAAAACAAAGACTTTGGGATCTTCTAACCTCTGCGACCCTCTAGAAAATCCGCTCTGCCAGGGCAGGTCCAGAGCTTTCAAGGGGCATCTGGCTCAGGGCAGGGAGTCCCGCTCTCCAGCTCTGCTCCCCTGGGCTCCGGGGCACCTGCTTCATGGGGAGGTAGAGAGACAACTGGAGCCTACCTTGGAGGCGTCCAGGTCTGTCGGGTGCTTCATCACCTTGGGGTCATACCCATTGTGCCTCAGTTTGATGACAGGGTCGAAAAGGTCAGCAAACACCTGCAGGAGGGAAGGTGCTTCTGTTTTCTCTTTAATTGGTTCACTTACTATTAAAAGGCCTTTCCATTTGCTTGCCCTTTTTAACTTAAGGTTGATACCCTCCTCTGAAATTCTCAGTGCTACCACACAGGAAACGAGTGTGAGAATGGATTGGTGGCTAACAACAACAACAACAACAACAACAACAAACTTCCACCACAGAAAACCTTAGGGGCATCCTGCCCTTGGAAAGAGGGCAGGGCCACTGAACTCTATCATACTCTTAACCTCCACCCTAATGATTCTACCAGATTCACTGTTATCAGACTCAGCAAGAAAAATCTTGTGGTTAAGAATCTGAGGGGTTTCCTACAAGTTATTGTTTTTGTGGGATAAAAAATGTTGCCCCACCAACTTAGTCCACATCAACTTAGCCCACATCAAAAGCCCACATCAAAAGTTTTGTACTCAGAAGAGAAGCTCAGATTCTAAAGTACAAGCACCATTAAATTCATGGAAAACCCAGCTGCACCAGAAGAAAGGCACCCAGCAGCAGTTAGGACAAAGCAGGGTCCTCTCACCCTGTGAGGACCTTCCCCAGTCCAAACTGTCTACTGCAAAATCTATTATAAAGAAACAAAGCATATTTATTTAAAAAAAAAAAAAAAAAAAAGCATTAAAAGAAGTTGTAACAGATCATCCTGAAGTCTTTGGGAGCTGTGGGAAGTGAGGAGGGAATTGATTATTTGATCCCAAATTATTTGATCCCAAACTGGATGGAGAGTTGCGCAGGGCTGTACGTAATGACCACCAGTCTTATTTATTCAAGATGGCTCCCTTTCTTCTTTTGATGGCTACCTTCCCTGGGAACTGCCTTCAGCTCCCTGCCACAGAAGTGCACAAGAGGGTGCACTGAGAGGAGAATGCTGCAGGGACTTGTCATGATGGAGAGGCTTGTTCTGAGGAAAGAGCTGTATGGTGGCTGAGCTCTGCTACCCCCAGACCATCTTGTGTTACTACACCAAAGATGAGGATGCTGAGATGGCAGGATTTGTCCAAGAGACTTAGTGAATTCACTAAACTGTTCTACAGTGGCTGTTTAATCAGTAACAGGAAGAGACTTCCTAAACTGAAGGCGCACGGAACTCTCCCCCCGAACCCCACCCAATAAAGGTCAGCTGCAAACGCATCTGCCCCTGACTCTTACTGGTGAATATATAACTTTTGGTTTTCTGTGCCAACTTATCCCTTTGACAGGCTCAGAAAGTTCTGTCATGAAACTCATTCCTCCATGGGGAGGGATAATAGGGCTACAGCAAAAGCAGCCTTGTCCCTGGGAAGCTGCAGACCTCATTTTTCCAGGAAGTATTCCAGATGGTTCTGCTGGAACTGGCCTCCACAGAGAAGAGGCTTCTGGGACCATGTATTTCAATGATCCCCATGTCCCCCCAGCAGCCGACAGTTTTACCTCGTAGGATTCCTCGTCCCCAGCCACCATGCCCACAGTCTTTATGAAAGGGTGGCCAGGGTTGTCCACTCCAGTCTGGATGCACTGGTCCAGAGTGTAGCCGTTTGGCGTCACCTTGTGGCAGAGCTTGGCGTAGATGGCAGGGGTGAGGCACTCGGCCATGCAGTTGTTGTGCTTGCGCAGGTCAGGGTAGTCCGCACTGTGGGGAGCAGAGGGGCTCTCAGCCACGGCCTGCGGGGAGGGCTTGGGGAGGACAAGACTTTCACCTGTCCTTCACCAGCTCTCCTCAGTCAGCGTGGCTAGAGGGACGCTTGGCTAGACCTTCCTGAGAGTCCTGACTTAAGTAATCTAGACTTAGAAACAATAGTCCCCCTGAGCAGCCCAAGAAACGGTGGTGGTCCAGCTTAGGGATCCCAGGAGGCTTGCTGAGGTGAGCCACAGGCTGTGGCTCACGACAGAAGAGACAAGGTGACAAAAGTAGAGGATCTATTGAGGACATATGCAAACTGCACACTCCCCCCCTCCCCCCCACCTTCAGAAGTTGTGGTACAACTTTAATGACAGCCATACTTTGGTCCTCAGATCTCCGGCAGAGAGGCTAGAACCCCTGCAGAGGGAACTACACAGAAGTTGTTTCTCCGTCCTCTGCCTGTAACGTCAGTTCCAGCAGAGCAGGGGCTTGCTTTGCCTTTTTGAGACCAATGTCAACCTACTGAAATAGGCATTCGCTGAAAATCTGCTGGAATGACAAAAAGAGAGCAAGCACAGTGCTGCCTTATCAGGGGTAAGAATGGTGGATTCAGGGCCACCACGGGCTCAAACACAATTCCTAAGGTATGTGATAGTTGCTAGTGACTCCCTCAGACATTCCAATTTCCACAAAAGACAGTAAGCGTCTCTGAGAAACACCTTAGGGTTTCCTGTCTCTCTCCTCCGTGTCTTCCTGTAAGGGACCCATAAAGTTGGGAAACCACTCAAACTCTGCTCAGCAGGTGGTATTCCATCCTGGCAGGCTTCCCACGCTGAGAAATCCTGTCTATTTAATCGCCTCACACCACTCCTCCACTTCCCATCTTCAATGTCCTTTAAAGCTGATACTTAAAATCAGTACTATGACATCACATTTTCCCGAAGGTGGTAGAGTAGTGAGACAGACATGGGTCTGGAATCAGGAGGCCTGGATTTGCGTTTGGCTACATGAACTTGGGCACTACTTAATTTTTCTAAGACTCATTTCATCACAAATGGATGCTAAGGTGAATAACAGACACTGCATGTAAAGTGCTTAGAGTACATAGATGTGCTCAGCAAATGTTAACTATCACTGTTATTACCGCCAAGTGGACGGTAAGGTCAGGGCGAAGCTACCCTCCTTGTATTCGCCCTGGGTCTTGGGGATGAGTGAGCCTCAATTTGACTTAGTCATCCTCAAAGGCAAAAAGGACCCTTGCTCACAGTCTCCAGCAGGGGGAAGCACATTTCTGGCTGGCATTTGAAATGACTTTAAAACCAAGAGGCCTTACCTTGGGGGAAACAACCTGGGCTTCTCCCGGGCCTCAGCACACAACTTCGGCCCTTTCAGCAGGTACCCGGTGGTCAGGGCACTGGTACCCACGGCAGCAAGCAGGAGAGAAGCATTGCGGCCAGTTAGCAACTTAGAGAAGGTACTGGCCATCCTTCCTCTTGGATGAGTGCCTAAAAAGCAAAGAAACTGGATCAGACAGCTTCACAGGATGACCCTGACCCATAGCATAGAGAGTAACAAACAGGAGGAAGAACGTCAGGAGCAACAGGCCCTCTTTTGGTGTTTTGTTCTTTTATTTCTTCCTTTTTGTTTTTTCTTCATACTGCGTGGGAAAATTTGAGTAGTGTTAGACATTGTTAATGTCTAAACTGCTTGAAATCCAAGCCATTTTCTCCAGTAATATGATATAAAAAATAAACAAAAACAGTGAATTTCTACTTCCAACTATTTGACAGACCAGGGGATCCTTTGGGGACTCTGCTGCTGTACAACTAGAACCTGAATGGTTGTATTTCTGGGCATCTAAGATGTTGGGAAATCTCTGAGGACCCCTTTCCAGTCCTCTTACCCAAAATGTATTTGTGTCAAAGCTCAGAGTAATAAGCCAGGGGTGTAGGTTACCTTTCGAGTGAATGCCCATGTGTGCACTAAGGTCAGGATGTCGGCAATGGGGTCTGGGGACTGAGTCTGGGACTCCACCAGTGAACTAGGACCTTTGAAAGGGGCTGAAGTTCTCTACAGTAGGCAGACTCCCATCACCTTGTTCCCAACAGAAGCAGGGAGTTTTTCTGAGGACATTTTTCTGAGGAAAGTATATTGAGTTTAGTCCCAGGATTAAATAAAAAAACTCCCAATCAAAGATCTCTAAGCACACAAGGAACACAATGAATGAGAGTCAATAACCACAGGGCCAGGCACAGTGGCTCATGCCTGTAATTCTAGCACTCTGGGAGGCTGAGGCAAGAAGATTGCTTGAGCTCAGGATTTAAGACCAGCCTGGGCAAGAGTGAAATGCCATCTCTACAAAAAAAAAAAAAAAAAAAAAAAAATTTAAACAAAAGAAATAACCATAGATTTAGACCTCCCATGATGGAAGATATATGTAAATGTTAGACAAGAATATAAATTATCCCTAGATAGAATGTTTAAAGAACTAAGCATTGGAATCGTAATTATGAGTAAGCAGCAAGAGACTACTAAGAATGACCAAGCTGAGCATGATGGCTCATGCCTAGAATCCAAGCACTGGGGGGCAGAGGGAGGAGGATCACATGAGACCAAGGAGTTCAAGATCAGCCTGAGCAACACAGAAAGACTCCCTCTCTACAAAATACAAAAAAATAAAAAAAATTAACCAGGCATAGTAGTACATGCTTATAATTCCAGCTACTCGGGATTCTGAGGCAGGGGGATTGCCAAAGCCATGGTGAGCTATGATTATGTCACTGAACTCTATCTTGGGTGACAGAGCAAGACCCTGTATTGAAGAAAAAAAAAAAAAAAAAAAAAAGCAGACGGGTGGCACCTGTACCTCAGCAGGTAGGGCGCTGGCCACATGCACGGAGGCTGGCAGGTTCGAACTCTGCCCAGGCCAGCTGAAGTAACGATGCTGAAGCAACTGCAAAAAAAAATAGCCAGGCCTTGTTCTGGGCACCTGTAATCCCAGCTACTTGGGAGGCTGAGGCAGGAGAATTGCTTAAGCCCAAGAATCTGAGATTGCTGTTAGCTATGATGGCACAGAACTCTATCTAGGCTGATAGCTTGAGAATCCATCTCAAAAAAAAAAAAAGAAAAAGAAAAAAAAAAACCCAACAACAAATAAATAGACTTGAAAGAGAACCAAACTAAACTACGGGATGGGACACTACTGAATGTAGAATAAATGAACTGAAGATCTATCGTAAGAAATTACTCAAAATTTAGCACACAGAAATATGAAAATGGAAAAGATGAGATATAAGGGCGTAGATGGCTAGAATGTCACACTCCATACACATCTAATTGAAATCCCAGAAAGAGAAAATAGAGAAAACGAGAAGTGACTGAGAATTTTCCAGCAGTGTTAAAAGATAAGAATGCATAATTCAAGAGGCACAACATAACCAAGCTAAAAAGAATCAACAAATATTAGACAAATAGTAATAGTTTTTTTTTTTTTTTTTTTTTGAGACAGAGTCTCAAGCTGTCAGGCTGGGTAGAGTGCCGTGACGTCATACCTCTAAGCAACCTCCAACTCTTGGGCTCAAGCAATCCTCTTACCTAAGTTTTTCTATTTTTGGTAGAGATGGGGTTTTGGTTTTTGATCAGGCTGGTCTCAAACTCGTGAGCTCTAGCTATCCACCTGCCTCGGTCTCCCAGAGTGCTAGGATTACAGATGTGAGCCTCCGTGCCCGGTCCTAGACAAATAATAATAGTAAAACTGCCGTGTATAAGTGACACAGATTTTAAAAGCAGTCACAAAAGAAAAGACAGCTCATCTATAAAAAACAGCATCAGCTTATTTTTCAAAAAATGGGCCCAGAGAAATAATACTTTTCAAAGCAATAATTATCAACAGAAGATTAGAGATCTAGTCTAATCATCTTTCAGAAATGAAGAATGGAAGAAACAAATACAGATAAAGAAAAGATCAATAACAAAGGGAACTACTAAATATAGTAGTAGAGAAAGAGAGGAAGTGACAGCAGGAGGACATCCTGAAATGCAGATAATAGATCAAAATGTGTAAACCTAAATAGGTATTTATATAATTATCAACAAATGGTGAAAATCAGGAGAATCATTTCCTAATCGATACCCTCTGGGGTGTTCTGCTGCCCAGAGATCAGAGGGGCCAATTAGCTCTGCAGTATCAACAAGCAGGGAGCTGTATGACGTGGGTCTTTGAGTTGAGAACAGAAGAGCAGGTAGCTCTCAGTCCCTTCTCATTATTTGGTCTGCATGGTGCCTAAATAAAGAGAGCATAAGGCCGGCCGGGCTCACGCCTGTAATCCCAGCACTCTGGAAGGCCGAGGTGGGTGGATTGCCTGAGCTCAGGAGTTCAAGACCAGCCTGAGCAAGAGTGAGACCCCCATCTATACTAAACATAGAAAAATTAGCCTGGCATTGTAGTGGGCACCTGTAGTCCCAGCTACTTGGGAGGCTAAGGCAAGAGGATCACTTGAGTCCAGAAGTTTGAGGTAGCTGTGAACTCTGATGCCACAGCATTCTACCTAGAGTGAGACTCTGTCTCAAAAAAAAAAGAGTATGGATTTCCCTAACATCTCCTGGGACATGGCTGCAACATACTCTAAGCTGAGGTGGATCAGCTGCTCTAGAGAACTTGGGCTGACGTTTTGACTGTGGATGAAAACCCAGACCACTCACAGTAAGTGGAACAACCTCAGACTCCTGCGTTCTCCATAACAAGGTGAACCATTACCTAGAAGTCTCTACTAAAACTGAATATCTTAATTCAAAGCATCAAAGACCTCGAAAACAGTTAAGAAATGGTTTTTCTACATTAGCCCAGGAAACCAGGTTATTAGACGGTTTTTCTTTTGTGCTAATGTATGCAAACAGTCCTTCAATGCTGAAGATGGCATTTTACTGAAAACATATAAGATGAAATAGTCATTTCTTGACATTGTCCCGGGGACGTGTATAACATTAATCTCATCACATACACTTCTTTGTCCACTACTATAGTAGCCCCCAGGCACCAGTTCCATGGAAGACAAGTTTTCCACAGACAAGGGGAAGGATGGTTTCAGGATGCTTCAGGTGCATTACATCGCCACCTCAGAGCATCAGGCTCTAGACTCTCCTGGGAGCGTGCGTGGTTTACAGTAGGGTTCGTGCCCCTGTGAGAATCTAAGGCTGCAGCTGATCTGACAGGAGGCGGAGCTCAGACAGATATGAGCAGTGGGGAGAGACTGTAAATACTAATGAAAATTCCTTCCTCACCTGCTGCTCACCTCCTGCTGGGGGCCCTGTTCCTAACAGGTCACAGACATGTACAGATCTGTGGTCTAGGGGCTAGGGACTATAGCCCTACTAAGTTGTCTTAAGTATCCTTCCAAGACTAGGAGAGGGCTCTGGAAGAGTTAGACCAATGCCTCTGGCTCTTGTGTGTGTCAGGGAACCCTGGAATACATCCTGTGGGCTGTCTCATATGTAGCCACGCCTTCAAATCCACTTCCTGAGCAGAGAGGCAATGCCATCACTCTGAGGTTTACTGCAGAAGTCACCAAAGCAAAAGAAGCTTTGCTCAAATTCTTTTCAGGCAATAGGAACCTAAAAATAATCCAGGAAGGACCTACATTCATGTCTGAGGAGGACCCAAATGTCTTGATCTTTATTTTTCTTTCCTTAAATTGCCTGCTCACCAATATATGTTCACAACAGAGTCTGAGAAGATAAATCTTTTTTTCTTTCTTTTCTTTTCTTTTTTGAGACAGAATCTCACTTTGTTGCCCAGGCTAAAGGCCATAGTGTCAGCCTAGCTCACAGTAACCAGAACAACCTCAGACTCCTGCATTCAAGTGATCTTCCTGCCTCAGTTTCCTGAGTAGCTCAGACTACAGGCACCCACCACAACACCCAGCTAATTTTTCTACTTTTAGTAGCAATAGGGTCTCACTCAGGCTGGTCTCCAACCCCAGAGCTCACGGTATCCTCCTACCTTGGCTTCTCAGAGTGCTGGGATTACAGGCGTGAGCCACCACACCTGGCTAAGAAGATAAATCTTAAGAAGTGGAGTCAGGGCTCAGTGCCTGTAACTCAGCGGCTAGGACACCAACACATACACTGGAGCTGGTGGGTTCAAATCTGGCCCGGGCCTGCCAAACAACGCTGACAAGTACAAACAAAAAATAGCCAGGTGTTGTGGTAGGAGCCTGTAGTCCCAGCTACTTGGGAGGTGGAGGCAAGAGAATTGCTTAAGCCCCAGAATTTGAGGTTGCTGTGAGCTGTGACACCACAGCACTCTACCCAGGGCAACATAGTGAGACTGTCTGAAAAAGAAGTGGAGTCAGGAGAAAGGGGAAGGAATGTCTCCCTGCATAGCCCAAAGACAACTGGGCTGGTGGTCTTCAAAGCCTTTTTTCTTGTGTGAGTGGGTGTCTGGTTCAAAATATTAATGTTTGAGATATCATCATATCCATATTTTAGTTTCTGGAAAGAGTTTCTGGAACTTGTAAGAGTTCCAGCATTGCACTGGTGTCTGACCCAGGGGAGGCTTTGGTTGTAGCTGGCAACAACATCCTGGACCTGAAATTCTCAAGAAATCCCTGCTTCCTTTTAAAGAATTGACACAGACTTCAAGTTTTGGCAAAGCAAAGAATTCCTGCCTCGTGGACTCTGTTTTACTCTCTTTAAGACACACAGAAATATGAAATTTCACTAGTAAGGTCCCAATTGATAAACTTGGATGTGAGATTGAAACAAGGGTCTTATTGAACAGCCTGGAGATCTGGGATCAGCTGCTGCATGCTCGCCAAGACTTAGAGTCAGGCTTTCAAAGAAGTTACTTTTCCTCATGACTAAACTAAATATCTATTGCATGTTAAAATCGGTCTTTAAAAAGCTGCACAGTCAGCCTTTCGACCAGAGCCACCACCTTCCAGTAATTCACCAAAATGACAAACACAAAGGGAAAGAGGAGAGGCACCCGATACATGTTCTCTAGGCCTTTTAGAAAACATGGAGTTGTTCCTTTGGCTACATATATGCGAATCTGCAAGAAAGGTGATATTGTAGACATCAAGGGAATGGGTACTGTTCAAAAAGGCATGCCACACAAATGTCACCATGGCAAACCTGGAAGAGTCTACAATGTCACCCAGCATGCTGTTGGCATTGTTGTAAACAAACAAGTTAAGGACAAGATTCTCGCCAAGAGGATTAATGTTCGTATTGAGCATATTAAGCACTCTGAGAGCCAAGATAGCTTCCTGAAACGTGTGAAGGAAAATGATCAGGAAAAGAAGGAAGCCAAAGAGAAAGGTACCTGGGTTCAACCAAAGTGCCAGCCTGCACCACCCAGAGAAGCCCACTATATGAGAACCAACAGAAAGAGCCTGAGCTCCTGGAACCCATTCCCTATGAATTCACGGCATAATAGTCATACAAAGCTTTGTCACATTTGATGGCAAGGCGCCTCTCCAAGCTGCTGGAACATTTTCCCTATGAATTCATGGTATAATAGGTATTAAGAATAAAAAGCTATGAAAGAAAGAAAAGAAAGAAAGAAAGAAAAGGAAGGAAGGAAGGAAGGAAGGAAGGAAGGAAGGAAGGAAGGAAGGAAGGAAGGAAGGGACTGCATAGGTAAAAAGTTGCTGTGTCTTACACACTTACCTGTTAACTTGGCAGGCTCCAAATATCTGCGACCCAGACCACTGGTCAGAAGAGGCTTGATTGGTTACGTGCACAAATGATAATGTGGTATAAATAAGTATAGCTGGGAAAATATTTGTATGTTAGAGGTGATCTGTGTCCAACAATTCAGTCAGTATTGGGCTTTGCCTAGTCTCCAAACATGGTTTTGTAAGTCAGTATATCTCATGAAACCACCGGGACAAAAGTTTAGAGCAAAAAAAAATCTGAGGCTCACTTGTGAAGCTTTGATCAATGTTTGGATTCCCTGCGTGCCCTGAGTGTTATTGTAACTTACTGAACTGTTCCATTCAGAGATCACTGGGGAGAGGATCAGAGCAGCTGTGATATTTATCCCTGGGATAAATGCTTCAGCATCCAGACACCCTTCCTGTGGGCTCCTTTTCTGTAGCCAGAGGGTTTGGGAATGGCAAGATCATCTCATGTACATCTTGCAGAAACCATGTAGCTGCTTCTCAAATGTTTATCTTTAGAATTGTTCTTAGCTGGCTAATCCAGCCTCCCCTCTGGTTCATGGCAAGCAGTTAGGACCATGCCAGGCACTGGTCCACCACACTTCTCCCAGGGAAGCCCGGCTGCTGCACATAATGAGGCCATGGGCAGCTGGCCTCTGACCCTCTGCTGCCCGTGTTCTTTCCCACCATCCCTCAGCTCTCTGATTCTCTGTTCTCTGGCTTTACACCCCTACCCCCACTGAGCCCACTCGGTTGGCATCTGCTCTTTAACAAGGTTCCCAGGAGCCTCCAGTCAGTTATGGCCACGAGTTGCTTCCAAGCCCAGCAGGAAGCATGGGAATTCATTTGTCAGTAAGTCTTTTATTTTTTTTAATTTTCTTTTCTTTTTTTTTTTTATATTTATGTATTTATTTATTTATTTATTTTTAATTGAGACAGAGTCACTTTGTGGTCCTCAGTAGAGTGCCATGGCATCACAGCTCACAGTAACCTCCAAGTCCTGGGCTGAAGCCATTCTCTTGCCTCAGCCTCCCAAGTAGCTTGGACTACAGGTGCCCGCCACAACACCTGGCTTTTTTTTTTTTTTTTTTTTGTAGAGACAAGGTCTCACTGTGGCTGAGGCTGGTCTCGAACCTGTGAGCTCAGGGCAATCCACCCACCTTGGCCTCCCAGAGTGCTAGGATTACAGGCTGAGCCACTGCACCCAGCCTTGTCAGTCAGTCTTTACTGAGACCTGCTAAAGGCCAGGTACTGTGCTAGGTCATTCATGGTGGTAGGAGAGCAAAAGAAACGCAATCCCCCACTTGGGTGGCTTCTAATTTATGTTGGAAGATGGCCAAGACAACAAGCAAATTCATGATAGGTGGGGATGAGTCAAAGAAGGACATAAGTAGGATATGCTGGCTCCTTTCAAAGCTTCATAAGACCTGGCCCCAGGGCCTCTGGGTTCTGCCCAGCACCACCAGGGACACTGCTACAGACAGTCGTGATGTTGTAGCTTGGCCACCTCTCAGGGTTCGTGTCAGCTCCCAGAGACCCTCAGAGGAAGCTGCTCTCTCAGGCCTTCACTGCATGTCTTACCCAAACAAGTAATAGTTTCCATAGGAGGAAAGGAGAAAGGAGTGGACAGCCAGCTATCCCCAGCACACTGTATGTGCTGTCCCCAGTTGACAGATGAAGGCAGATACTCCTCTATGAAGTTAAACAGCTTGTCTAGGGCCACACGTCTGGTGAGAGACAGAGATGAGGTTTGAACACGCACCTGTCTGATGCTATCAAAGGCTGTGGCAGCGATAGGCGAAGCTGGGCCCAGGTGCTCTTTGGGCCACCACCTTTTTTTATTTTTTTATGAGATGGGGTCTCACTCTGTCACCGAGGCTGGAGGGCAGTGGTTTGATCATAGCTCACTGTAACCTTGAATTCCTGGGTTCATGTGATCCTTCTGTCTCAGCCTCCCGAGTAGCTAGGATTATAGGTGTGCAACCACACCAAGCTAACTTTTATTATTTTTTTTCTGTAGAGAGAGGTCTTTTTATGATGCCTAGGCTGGTCTTTAACTTCTGGCCTCAAAGGATCTCAACATCTCAACATCCCAAAGTGCTGGAATTACAGGCATGAGCCACCACACCCAGCATGGACCTCTCTCATTTACTGATGCCACAGATGCTGTACCTGGCATTTCACACCTTGATCTAAAGCCAGGGAACAAAGGGGAGCCTTCTCATGGCCATAAGGTGGGCAAAGGTGGGAGGCAGGGAAGAGTGTAAGTAATAAATCCTCCAAAATTAATTGAGGGGGTGAGAGACAGTAGGTGGGTTTCCATGAAAAGGAGGTGTCTTCACATCACACCATCTGCTTCCCTCCTATATTAGCACTGTGCTAAAGTAACACCTTTCAGGGATGTGCCTTGACTGAGTTGTTTCGAGAGTTAGGACAGTGAGTGGAGGGGGAGAGGAGGTAGAGAGTTTGAGGACAGGCTGCTGATCCCTTCATTTACCACACAATGGTGTCCTCTGGGAGCCTGCTAGTTCACTCTGTGTAGAAGAGCCTGTCTTATCCAGAATTCTGTCTTCAAAATTGAAATTCCTCTGGGCCATCCTGAAATAGAGTTGCTCTATGTAACTGTAGTGTATGTAGTGAAGAGGCACCAGTGTGTTTTCAAGGCAGTCTGAGAGCTCTTTCTGGAAATTGGGGCAGATGACACGTGTCATACAGTCAGGCTAAGGCCTTGTGCAGCATCTTACTGTCCAGACCTGCCCAGGATGAGGTTCGTTCCTCCTGAGATCACTGAGGTCTGCACCAGGCACAGGTGTGGGATGTGGTGGGAGGGGCACGTGATGTTACTGTTGGAAGGCAGGCTGTCACATCTCCAGGGCCACAATGCATTACACTGGGCAGCTTTATCCCACTGGGCTTGGGACTTCTGTTAAAGAACAGTGACTTGCTAACCAGTGCTGAGGAGGACTTGCAGAAGGCTTCACAACCACCAGCAGAAGCCTCTTATTCCTTCCCTAGTTCCTCCCCAATCCATTCTGAGTGTGAAACAAGACAGAGAGAAAGATTTCCTTGGATCTAGTTTTGGGGAAAGAGGCAAATATTGCTGGATGAGGTAGCTCACCCATTGAATTCCACCTGTAATTCTAGCACTTTGAGAGGTGGAGGCAGGAAGATTGCCTGAGGCCAGGAGTGTGAGACCAGCCTGGGCAACATAGTGAGATCCTATCTCTAAAAAACAAAAGAAAGACATATATCAATAAAAGATATAAAGAGTATATTGGGTGGCGCCTTCGGCTCAGTGGGTAGGGAGTCGGCCCCATATACGGAGGGTGGCAGGTTCAAATCTGGCCCCTGCCAAACTGCAACAAAAAAATAGCTGGGCATTGTGGCGGGTGCCTGTAGTCCCAGCTACTTGGGAGGCTGAGGCAAGAGAATTGCCTAAGCCCAGGAGTTGGAGGTTGCTGTGAGCTGTGACATCACAGCACTCTACTGATGGTGATAAATAACTCTGTGTCTAAAAAACAAAAAAGAGCATATTAGGAATTATGAAAGCTCAGACAGGTCATGCAAACATCATTCAGAGACAGTCACAGGGGCTCAGGATGCAGTGGCCAGGCTAACATTCAGATTGATGGTGCTAGACTCGAAAAAAACATGTGTATGCATTCATTTCTCTATTCTAATATTATGTATTAATGTGACTTTTTAAAATATTATTTTGCTGTTTGTACTTTTGTGCTGATGCCATAAATCTTCCTAATTTGTTTTTAGTAAAAGTACTACTGTTTCTTGCTTCTTCCGGCCCCTACAGTTTGGACTTTGCAGACTATCTTTCCCTACCTGACTGGATCATGGCCTGGTGCCTCGGTCTTCACACAATCTCTCGCCCCCCTCTAGCCCAGTCAGCAGGCTGACTGATCTCTCTCTCAGTTCTGGAGACACACCTGGTGCTGTGCAGGTGTTTGACACCTGCTGGTGAGCTCAGCTGTCCTGTATCTCTGTCCTGTTATGGAACTCCTGCTGTTGGCCTTGGCTTCCAAGCTGATGGGCAAATTCTTCAAGAAAGAAACTTTTATCTGCCTACCACAATTCCTTGCACATACTAGCTGCTCAAGAAACATTCCCTCCCTGACCTCATGTAATTATCCATGAGCAGTGATTTTCCTGATTTCTAAAAGGAGGAAATCTTACCAGCCTCCTGAGTATCCCTTTTTCAGTTATCTTGGGCCATTCCCAAGCCTCTTACCCATCTGGTGTGGCTCCTTTGCCTGGAGATCTGGTATTTCTCACTTTTTAATCGGCTACCAAGCCCCAGATAACTGATTCTAAATGACAGTTTTTAAAAATCTACTTATGTTATGCTAAATACATTTCTTTCAGATTTGAGAGCAAGAAACTGGCTTTTACTGTGAGGCTGGCAGGTCTGGTTTTCAGCATCTTCCTTTTTAGGTTCCCTGGTTTCTGCCAGCTGCTCAGGACCCAGCATTGCCCAAAACAGGCTGTCTGACCCCTGGGAGCCCACTGCACTCATTCTCAGAGGTTTCCAGGGGTGACCCAGCAGAGGCTACACAACAGGTAACAAATGGAAGCTCCCCAGCCGAGCACAGCGCAGAAACCTGCATGCTCTTCCTTTTTTCAGGATATGGGAGAGGTTTCTTCTCAGACTGAGCAGGCAGGTGGGGAGGGAGGAATCAGATTAGGAGCAAATGCTAGGTGTTGGGGAAATTAATTTAAATGTCCTATCTCCCCAGAAATTCCTCTCTACAAAATACAGGAGGGAAAGGAAACAGTTTTCTTCAGAATAAACATTCAATATGCAATGCACATCACCAGCAATCAGCTAAAGAGACTGCCAAGACAGAGTGAAAGCTCACCCTTTTCTATAGGCAAGCAGATAAAACCCATCACATACCTGTTCTCAAGCTAACTCAAGTTAAGAGGACTTGACAGCACCATTTGTCACTCATAATTCATCCTAAATTTACCTGATAAGTGGGGTAGCCATTTAGGTTAGTTAATTCCCTTTATTAAAAGAAAAAATCAAACTTCTCCTATCTCTACATCAGCAGATAGTTTTACAAGGAGGAGGCAGGTGCCTAAGCTAATCTGCCACCGCCCTTTGATAGTGGGAGGGCACTGATCCTCCTCCGTGTCTATATTTCCAAGACATGAATTCCAGGCCCCATGAGAAAAAGAGTCCTAGGTTGTCAAACTGGCTGGAGACAAACTTAGCTTTTAAAAAGACTTACATACATTTCAAAGAGGCAGAGACATACATTACAATAAGTTTTATAAAGAACGTGTTCCAAGAAAAAGGAGGGGCTCTTCCCCCTTGCACTAGGACCCAATAATGCTGTTTCCTCCCCTGTTCCCCTGTGGGAGAGCAGCGTCAGGAGCTCAGCAGGCTCCAGTCAGTGTGGACAATCACCAGAACCAACCCCACACTCCAGAGGGACAAGATCCAGTGCGGGTGGCACCGCCTCATTGTTCATCTTGGTTCTCAAGCCCACTGGCCCACACATGAGAGGGTCTCCTTAAATGCCTGGTGAGTGAGTGAATGAATCCATGGGGAACTTGAGAGTCGATAGGAATCCCTTTCCCTCAGCCTTCTGTAAATACCAGCAGTGCTGGGGGTCTCACCACTTCCAAGAGCAACCCATTCCACTCCCATCCAATAGTGGGATAAGAGTAACTATTGTAACACTTTTGTTTTTCTCCCCTTATCTTAATAAATTGAGGAAAACAAAATTAGAGTATTTGTAATGGCCAGGTGCTTTTCTTGCAACAACCCCAAGAAGCAGGTATCTTATCCCATGTCCCAGATGAGGGAACTCAAAAACAAAGGTGTTAACAGCCCAGGGTCACAGAGCAGAAGACAGAGTATGGGGTTCTGCTCCAGGCACTCATTTAAATGAGGGTCCTGCTTTAACCACAAGGCTTTGCAATAAGCAGTATTATAGCATGTTTGGATGGAGTCTACCCCCTGGGTCCCCAGGAATGGTGCTGCCTCAGATCTGCCATTGTTTCTCGGGACTGCTGAGTGGTTTCCTTCAATTAGAGTCAGGATGGGAGGGTGATGAGGAGGATAACAATGGGCCTGAATTGCCCACCAGCTCATGGCCTATTCTAGGCAGCCCTTATGGGAAGCAGAACCAGAGGATGGCCCTTAGAACTTCTGCCACATAAACACCTCTGACCATGGGCATCCAGCAGGTTGTGTGAGTCAAGGTCAAGTGAGTGAATGACACTCATTTCAGGTGGGGGAGAAGCCATGGCCACAGCAATGGTGTGAGGAGGAAGAGAAGACAATAAGGGTGTGAATACAGCTGTATTTTTACTTATTAGATAAATATTCAGTACCCTACTGTGTGGCAGCTTTTACAGAGCTCTTAGACTCAGGAGAGAGCTCTTGCATGGCACTTGCTATGTACTGAGAACATTGTTCTGTTAATTTTGTCCTTTAAACCTCAAAACAGACCTAAGAGGTAGATGCTTTTCTCATTATAAGTGAGCAAATGGAAATATGAATGGCAGTGCTGAGATTCAAGAGGGAAGTTCATTCTTGGAGTGAATACTGATAACCTGTGCCTGCTGGGCAGGTGGAAGGCTCTGCTCAGGAAACCAGAGGGGGTTCCTGGGAGGACACAGCCTGGCATGGGATGGACCTTCATTTGATTATGTTGTTGGAGGGAGCTTGGCAGGTGGTAACCAGACCTAAGTATTGCTTGCCCCCTCCTGCCCTGGATTATACCAGGTCAGACACTGCAAAGGACTAGAGTGGAAACAAGGTGTGGCCCCCAGACACCCACGTGCAGATAGGGAGGACCACAGAGCCTGCATGCGGCTTGCCTCCCTCTGGACAACTGCTTTCCAGGTACCTTCAAGGTGGAAAAATGACTATTGCCCTCAGCCCACACAGACTTACCTACCTCTGAATGTCGCAGAAAGGAAGTTCTAGTCCTAGGTTCAGAATATTAGAGGATCCAGAATCCTGGGCCACTGTCACTAATACAAATTTAGCTCTGGAGGGACTTTAAAGAAGATAATTCCCCTGAAATTTGGAGAGTTGCATTAAACCTGGATTAAATCTGCCTAGAATTTGTGGTGGCTGCTTAGTCCCAAGAGCCCCAGGGAAATTCTATGACAACCCAGGCTACTTCTAGTGCCCAGAACACCTGCAACCATCAAGATGGATCTGAACAGGAGCAAAGCCAACCACCCAGCAAACTGCCTATGTACAGAGATTACATTGCAGTCCAAGAGCCAAGCCTTGATTCTCATTCATCTATCTACCCATCCATCCATCCACTCAACAAAAAAGAGTTGATCCCTCTCTCTGCTTTTACAAAGTCCAGAGTTCAGAGGAGACAGATTTTTGTAAAATCTTATTGTTATAATTCAAAGGAACAAAAATCATAAAGAGAAGACCCAAATCTATCTAGAGCAGCGGTTCTCAACCTGTGGGTCGCGACCCGCAGGAACTGTATTAAAGGGCCACAGCCTTAGGAAGGTTGAGAACCACTGGTCTAGAGGATCAGGGAGAGCTTCCTGGGGGAGGTGAAAAATCCTTGACGTCTCCTTATCCAGTGCACAAGGAGAGAACTTTCCAGATAGAGGAAACAGAATGTGCAGAGGTGGGAGCCATGAGAGGCAGTGGAGTGTGAGAGGCTGAGGCAGGGGCTGAGACTGCAGAGGGAGGCTCAGGCCACAGCATGGCCACATTGTAGCCACAACCAAGGGAAAGAAACCATGAGAGTTGGGACTTAAATTTGGAGGTGGTGAAAAGCAACAACAGGATTGTTTTCTGGTTTGTTTGTTTGTTTTTGAGACAGAGCCTCAAGCTATCGCCCTGGGTAGAGTGCCATGGCATTACAGCTCACAGCATTTTTTGGTTGTAGTTGTCACTGCTGTTTGGCAGGCCCAGGCTGGATTTAAACCTGCCAGCTCTGCTTTATATGGCTGGTGCCTTAGCCACTTGAGTTATAGGTGCTGAGCCAACAACAGGATTTTTAAAGGAGGAGTAATTTTATTAGACTTATGAAAAGTTGACCCCAGTCCAATGCTGCCAAAGTGTAGTCTGTGGACTGTTAGCAGTTCATAAGTCTGAGAGTATAGAAACTGAGAGGAGGTGGAGCATGGTGGCTGAGTAACAGCTTCCCTGCAACTGGGCATGGTCTGGGGAGATAAGACTCCAGGCATCTCTGGCTGGTGGGATCTGCCTATAATCATCCCTTTGAGGATACAGGGAGTCAGCAAGAGAATTCTGGACCCCAAGAGGAGGACAAAAACAGTGGAAAACTGGCAAGTAGTTGCGTGTGCTCAATCGACCTAATCCTGCTGGCAGCCATAAGTACAAGCAACAGTGAGACTGCAAACCAGAAAACCTTACCTGTGAAGTGTTTCAGTGGTTTTGGACTTGACACGCAGTTGAACTGCCTTGGGGAGAGCTTTAGCAGGACTGCAGAGAACTTTGGGCATTGTCTAGGGTCCCAGACTGAGCCACTGAGCTGGACGGAGCTAATAGTGTTTAGCTGTGAGCCACAGGAAGCCATTGTGAGAGAACTGCCCCCAGCAAGCTCCACCCTCAGGGTCGCAGAGCAAGGATTGGGCGGGAGCTAGTAACCTAGTGACTGAGCAGCCTAAAGGCAGGGACTGAACTACCTCACAGCCTTAACCCTAGGGGCAGAGTGAGACCAGTTTTGGCACACTGGACCTCAGGCTGTTGCCCTGGGTAGAGTGCCATGGTGTCAAAGCTCATAGCAACCTCAAACTCCTGGGCATGGCACCGCCTGGAACTCCATAAGATCTGTGCCATGACTTGCAACCCATGCCGCTGGGCTTCTGCATGCCCTAACCAGGAACTACAGAAGCCTGTGTCCTACCTCATGTACCCTTCCGGCCTCCACACTGGCCTGCACATGTGGCCAGGGACTCTGGTACCCATTGCCCTCCGGAGCCCTCCCTGCCTCTGCGCCGAGCCCTCCGCCGGGCCAGCGCCGGCTGGAGCCTTGGGCTCTCTGTGCTAAAGTCATTGGGTGCCAGGCACTCCCAGAACCATGCGCACCACCTCCTGCCTGTTGCTAGATCCGGGTGTGTCAAACTCCGGAGCTGCTTCCACAACCAGAACTCCCTGGCTGGGG